>CM017801.1:19135455-19399109 GCA_008086715.1 Sitobion miscanthi | reverse complement strand
TTATTATATGTAATATTTAACGTATTAACAAATTGTATACAATATATTACAATCCTTAATATAAGAAGAGACAAGAGTTGTACTGAGTAGTAAAATATATAATGGTATGTACAGATTAGTGTAAATTGTATCATTTATTGATCGTTGCCACATCGATAAAATCAAATATTTAAGAAACTTGATTGTCATATTTGAAAGGTGATTTTGAAAGGTTTTAATATAGATACTTGAATATTTTAGAAAATTAAGGTTTCAGAAATATAGTAAAAATAAATTGGACTACGTTATGTTATTTGGTACTAGCAAGACTTAAACAGCTTAACCATTTATTAAGAATGTATAGAAATAAACTAGGTAGGATCATAGTTAAAACCAATTTTAATGTTTAGAAACCCGTGTAAACATTCAAACTAATAACTATGCATATTTTTAAAACGTATCTATTATACAGAGTGTGACGGTTATATGAAAAAAAAAAAAATAAATATGTCAATTTATGTTGATTATTACCTAATAGTCAAAATATGTGTACCGGGGTTAATGGTTATTAGGTATTTTTCATTGCTCAACATTTTAAAAAATCCAAAATATATACATCTATTAAAAATTTGAAATATACAAATAGTATGTATTATTTATAATAATTAAAAAATATAAAATGTATCAAAAGAGGATACTAAAAAAGTTCAACAAATCAAAGTATACTGCTGGTAACTGATTAATTAAGAAAAATAAATCAGTCAAGCTATGCTAATATTGTAATATTTAAAATATATCCATTTTTTTGAACTTAAGTACCTATCGAAAAAAATTTGCACTCGGACCAGAAGTTTTAAGTTTTAAGTAGCTAGTACATAATATAATATATAGGGATCACCAATTAATATTTTTAAAGATCCACATTAGGAATCTGGAAATTATTTGCGGGTCATAAAAATTGCATACGTCGGTAAAAACCAATGAACAAAAATAATAAATTACAACACTAAAAGCTTTTTTTCGATTTTTTTTCAATTTTTGTTGTTGAATAATTTTTTTTGCTGACAAAAAAACTTGAAAATTTACCCTTAGACCATAAGTCATTTAATATTAGAAGTTGAAAAGTAATGAATATTTAAAGATTAAAAGCACACATTTTTTTATAAGCATTTTAAATTCAATTTTTGACTAAATTCATCAACATATTATCGCGAGCATTATCAAATTATTTTATATTTAAAAATGTGTATACTGTTCAATTTTTATAGCTAAGAACTATAATTTAAAAACAAGGTTAAAATATTTATAAATATAAGTTATTTAACGATTGCAAATAATAATTAATAGGTTAATTAATAAATTAATAACAACAAGGCAATACAAATAACAGTATAACGTTAATATTTACACAATACCAGTTTTTAATATATATTTTGATGTTTTTGTTGTAATTAAAAAATAATTAGGTAACCCTAATGAGTCGAAATATTTAAAGTACCTACATTTTATATAGACCTAATATTATAATGTCTAAAATGTTTTACATTCTGTAGAGTCTGAATAGGTACCTATTTATAATTACCCTATACTAAATACTTACCTTTTTATAAGTAATATTAACGCAAGTAAAACAGAAACTAACTACAACTATAACATTAGCCTAAGTACAACCTGCAGCCACATCTTCATTGATTGACGGTATATCACGCGTGAAACTTAGTTCGCTAAGTACCTACTGTATTGGCAGCTATTTGAAGTTGAGAAAAAATAATTAAATACCAAACTTAATAAATATTAAAATTATTGGATACAAATATTACAACAATTCACTGTTAAAATATATTACAATATAAATAAACTAATTCTATTCGATTAAACATTTACACAGTGTATAGGCACAATTGCTGTCATCAATAAATAATGTGTTCGCCTGCTTCCTATTATAAAAATAATAATATTAATTGTAGCCAGCAGTAGGTACTGGTGGTATTAACATATTACACATAATATTTTGCTTATTTTTATGTAATAGCCAACACAGTATAATATCAATTTTGGAACAAATGCAGTTTAGTTCCCACGCGATTTTTTCAATTATTTTTTCCCAAAATGTGTGTTTTAAAGCACTGAACACAAAAGTCTAATTCAAAAAATCTCGCATTCTTTTACTAAAAAAGTTATACCAAAAAAACTATAAAACGGTAAATTTTTCAAAATACGTGATATATCCTTGATAAAAATATCGAAAAAACTTTTTGTTTTTTTTTAAAAATTGTATGTTTATTATGATAGATAGAATATGCAAATAGATTTTAACTATCGTATTTGCTGTTTAAAAACTCGTAATTAAAACCAACATTTTCACAATATTACAGCTCGATATCACAATATCCCTCGGCAGTGACTAAAATGTTCATCAGGGGGGTAAAAATATCCTAGCATATAATTAACGATCTGTTGAAAATATACTAGGATATATTTACCTCCCATTGAATTTTTATATTAGATTATTTTTACCCCCTGGTAATAATGTGTATTTAAGGGGGGTAAAAATATCCTAGCATTTAATTAACGATATATTTACCTCCCATTAAATTTTTATAGTAGATTATTTTAACCCCCCTGGTAAGAATGCGTTTTTAAGGAGGGTAAAAATATCCTTGCATAGGATCGTTTGTAGTTCAAAATTAGTTTGCAATAGTAACTTGTAATTTGCTCCAAATAGACATTTGCAACATGTACTCGTTAAAAAAAATTTAAAAATATACAAAACATTTAAACATAATGTTATGATAATATATTATGTACACATTTATTTTTTTTTTGCCAACGATTGAAGTTGTAGTTTTTACCAAATTTTAGATTGATTTATAGAAATAAATTATTAACATATTTTGCATTTTACCATCGTCTCATAATGAAAAGGTTCTAATGCTATATCCAGAAAGTTTCTGAGTTTACCTAAGTACCTGAAATTTATTTTTACCTCGATTATATATCGAGTTAATAATAAAAAACTAATATGTTGGTTTTAGAAAAGAACTTTTTTATTTTCTGTATATCTTTTATTAATCAACGGATCCATACAATTTCATGATTGAATTATACAACAGTAAATATTAAATAATTATATACAAAAAACCATTTTTCGAAAAAATAAATGTTGAACATTTTCATTCTAAGACGATGCTTTAAGTTATTTACTGTATCCTAAATGGGTATTGTACGTCAATTCAATTAAATTAAGTTTATAATCAAAGTTTTTTTGTCCAACTTGATTGTTAATTACCCAAGTATAATACCATACATTTTATTTTGAATTTTATAGTTGTATTTTTATTTTTATCATAATTTTTAATAATGACCATCACGAATATGTTGACAGTACCGTTTAATTGTTAATAAATAAATTAATATAATAACTTTAACTTAAAATATATCAATGTATAAACTATAAATAAATATGTTATTTAATTATAATTAAAAATGAAAATAGTATAATGTCATGTATTTTATATTGATATATTTTCTTCACTCCGCGTCAGTAATTACTTGGTAATGATTCTGTAACGAACAAAATAATATACATAACTACTATATTATTGTGATCGTTTCGCTTTAGGACATAATAAATAACATACCGATAAGTAAATTAAATCAACTCATAAATATTATTATAATACGTCGTAGGGATATAAAGAGAAAACAAGACAGCCTTGAACTTAGATTCTAATGGGAATGAATAAACTCACCTTTCAGAAAGCAACCAAGGACTAGTCATATACGAACAGGTTAATGTACAATAAGAAAGGGGGCGATTACGACCAGATGGCCGAGCGTATACGGATAGTTAATTGAAACTCATTACTTAAGTGATAGAACGCATTTCCAAATGCACTCTAAACTGCATATACTATATTCGAAACGTCATATTATCTAAATATTAACGGATGGCGTATTACATATATAGTGAAGATAATAATGGGATACGGTTCTCGGAATAGGCAGGCGTGGGAACATGTAGATAATAATTTGAATCACGTCCTGTGAAGTCCGAGGAGATATCGATAGACAAGGGGGGAAGTAAGAGATCAGGAGACCCTATAAAACTAGGCCCGAAATATCCTATAAAACAGACGTGTCTCACCATCGTACATGCAAGCACCTTCACGAGAGTCAGAATAACGATTTTGTCAATTTGGACTTACAGTATTTTATAAAGAATAATTTAAATAAACAATTTAACTTTTCTACCAAGTCTACTCATTTTATCAACCTACCTGAAGAAATCCTTTACCAACGGTCTTGCTACCTGCAACTTATAGACTAAGCAATTAACTCAATTGCTGGTTTATAACAATTCCTGTTAATGTGTGATATATACACACATTTTTCGATAGGACTTATCCCATCTTTTTATGTAACATCTTTGCCAAAGAGTTGCTATGAACAATGGTAGTCTGAATATATAAAAATACTTGTTTTCAACAACAGAGAAGTAGCGAATATTTCTGCTTCTGTTGACCATGTGCCACTAATATCGATTGGATTTATTTCTAAATATTTATTAATATCACCAACAAAACTTTGAACTCTACTGTCTTCTGTAAAATACTGTTAGAAAAATGTACAGTAATATTATTATAAATAAACAAATAATTGTATAGCAATTTAAATTACAATAATAAACTTATTTTATAATACCATAGTATGATATGTTCGATAATATAAATATTATTGTTTTTGTAAATTATAAATATTGTTTAATTTATCAATTTTTAAATAAAAAATGTTTTATTGTGAGACATTTAATATTATTAAGTATTATATATTTTGTAATTCTGAAACCTAAATAAGATCTATTCTACTGAATCATGTATTTAAACGGAAAATTCGGGTGTGTTATGCGCTCTAAACAAAATAAACTTAAAAATTGTTTTACTTTTGGAATCTACGTATTATACGATGCAGCGACTTTTCTGTTTTCGGCCGACGCAATATCGGTAGTGTATTTAACTATTTTTAATTTTGAGAAAGACTAAAATATCGATAATATTATAAAGACAATTGTCTTTCTATAATCATAGTGGCTAATGCCCCTTTATCACGTAAAAATTTATAAATATTTGTATACTAATGAACCGACAGTAAAACATTTAATTTATTTTGAAAAAAATAAAAGGCAATAAATAAAAATGCATTTAAAATAAATGCCATACTTTTATTCAAAAGGTTAATAATAATAACCAATAATATTGCAGTCAAATAACATTGAGTGCTGTATTTACTATTTTTCCATACAGAAACCAATTTTTCATAAGTTTTATTTTATTGGTGTATTTACAAATCAATAAAAAATTATGTAAATATGTCTTTTATGATAAAAAAAATTACTTACCAGCTACTTCCTCGAATTTGGATTCCCATGGTCGAAACATTATGATATTATTGGTATTTAAAATAAACGTGTAAAATGTATGATGTAAATATTAATATGCACAACAGTTGCATACAACACGTCTAACTTATATAGGCATACTTACTGCATAATTCCATTTGCGTTATGTATATTAACGAAATTACCCATTACTGCAATACATCGTTATAATAACTATTTTTACAAATATTGTATAAGACGTAATCTGGTTTGAGGGCATGGCAGATCGTGGCGTTACCAACGGACATTTTGAAGCAAAACAGTAGTACCTATATACGCGAAAAACGTAAAAAATTAAAAATGTGTATAAATGCTTTTGAAGTTAAAATCTTGATATAGGAGGCGCATTCTATGTAGGATACAAATTATAAAAATATTAATAATTTCTTTCTATAAATTAATCTATAATTTGGTCAAAACTACAACTTCAATCGTTGACAAGAAAAAAAAAAATGTGTACATAATAATTATGTTTTGTATATTATTTTTAAATTACTTTAACGAATACGCGTTGTACTTGTGTGGAATCTTGTATTAAATTGTCATACTTTTTGACTGAGCATAAACAAATAGATACTTATATGCAACTATGCAAAAAAAACATAAAAAAATAGTATTTAAGATACTTTTAAATACAGTAAACTCTTGTTATGCCGAATCTCAAGGGAACAGTAAAAAATTCAAGATATCGAGTTTTATTAAAAATTAAAAATAAATGAAATACAATATGAATATGAAAATGTATATGAATAATAAATAATACGAATGCCTAAAATACATAGTTTCAATACTTGAAATACTGAAATAATTAAAATGACTGAATATATTATTTTTTTTTTTTTTTAAATCTGTCATTAAAGTTTGCTTAATATTACTTGTTGTACATTTTCACATGATGTGAAAAACTTCTATGGTCTAAATTAAGATGATCAGCTACAAAATTACATTTATCATCAGAAATATTAGTTGAAATCCGGCCTTAATAAAGCAATTTATTCGAGATAACGAAAAACGATTCATTTTATATCGAGTTATCGAGAGCAAAAGACTATTTAGTGTATTAGACATTAATAGTTTCAAGGGGAATTCAATGTGGTTCGAGATAGCGACGTTTGACATATTAAGAATCTACTGTAATTACAATAATCATAGTTCCCACAATCATATTATTTTTAATAATTCTATTATTTGAAAATTTAAAATAACTCAATACAAAACAGTTAAACAAATAGACACATTAGACATTTACTACTTTAACTATTTATTTATGTTAAAATATTTAAGTTACAACCCGTAAAAATGTTTAATGCATAATATAATATATAATAGCTATGAAACTTATTCGTGTCTCATCGCCGTCGGAAAAAAAATCTAATTGAATACCAATACTAAAATACTAAAACACTGTAACAGTTTTGGTCATATACTTTAGAACACTGTTAAATTTTAATAATACAATAAAAGATATTTACATTAAGTCGTCTAGTTTACGAATTATGAAAAATGTATTGTGGTACTAGCCGGCCGTTAATTGTACGATTAAAATTATTATAATTTCCTTAAAATTAAATTATATTTGCCATGTGACCTATTTCCATCACCCAAAACTACGTTGTGGTCCCCCATAAAATTTATTTGCATTAACTGTCTTGCGACATCCTTTTAAAAATTATTTAAATTCCTTTAAGCGTACACCTGTCATGTGTCACACAAAAATGTATACGCATTTTGATGAGACAAATGTATTACTAATTATTATTATTATACTGTTTTGCTCAAAATTATGAATTAAAATACTGAAATATTTCATTTTTTTAAATTTCAGGAAATTTTCACACTACTTTTAAGCCAATCAGATGTCAAAAATATTTTAAGACGTTTTACCCACTTCTACCCCCCCCCCCCCCCCCCATTGTTTCTTGCACACTACACACCGATGCATTGGACGTTTCCCGCCCAAACAAGTCAATTTCCCCCCAGAAAAAAAATTTGAAATATAATACAATTAAATGCAAAGCAGCAATGGTTAAATCGATTGATGAAATTCGAACTCGAACGTCATAACAATACTAATAGAAAAATCTCTATCTAATATAAATATTAAAACAACGTTCGCAAAAGGTTTTCAATATAATACATTATTATCATTAGGTATAGGTAAAAAAATTATTACGGAAATCTTCTGTTCTATAATTCAACATTTTAATAAATGCACTTTAGGCGCTCATCTGTAGAGCTTCAATGAAAAGCAATATTACATTTATAGCAATACATTTCTTTGGAATTTGAACTATTTTTGAGTTCGGATAAATTAATGAATTTCAAACTATTTATTTTATTTAATACACTTATTACCTATGTGGCTACTTTGTACAACATACAATTTTCAAAATATCGTAAACTATTAATTATTGACATAAGAAAATTTTGATCTTTAAGTTTTTTTAAATTATTGTCGATATAACATTTTTTACTTGGTCAAAATACTTGAACATTTAGTACAAGGTTCCTTATAACACATAAGTAATAAGTTATTGTTGATGGAAATTAAAAAATAAAGTTTGAGCATAATACCGCAATCATTTTTTTATGAGTATTTGGAGATAGAATTTTGACAAAACAGATATGTTATTATATTTTATACTCACAATGTCGTATTTTCTCGTCAAAAATAAATTAAATCTACTGTAGTAGTAGTACTAATATTCATAAATCAAAATGGTTAGGTAAAGTTTATAAAATGTTCAATTTGTATAGCTATAGGTTGACAATTTAAAACAGAGTTGTATCTTATATTCAAATTTAAACGAATGTACTTACTATAATAGTAACTTATATTAGTTTATACCTATATTTCTTATCTATATGATTAAATTGAAAATAAAATGAAAAACGTTTTTAACAGGTATTGAAATATCTTTTTTATTTTGACAATAAAGAATAAAAAATGTAATATTGTAACTTCACCGGTGGCAATGTGGAGAAAATACTATGGGAAGTTTTAGAATATTCTTAATATGATAGAATGAACCAACTTACTATATCGTCAAAATTCAGTAATCCTAGCAAATATTTTAGCCCTCCACCCCCCGAAAAAAAACATGGCTATGGCACTTCCATGCACCATACAATTTTTTTAGTATTGCTAATCTTTTAAAACTATTTAAATAGGTAGGTATAAGAAAATTAAAATTTTTTTTTTAATTATTGTCGATAAAAAATTTGCTCAGTCAAAAATATGAAAAATTAATAGATAATACGTTCCTTATGAGTTACTCGTAGAGAAAATTAAAAAAAAATTGAACGTAAATCAACAATAATTTTCCGTCTAAAATTAAAGTGTTGTCAAAATTCGTTAAAATCACGAAAATTAGAAAACTAGTTAAGAGTTAGAAATTCGTAAAAATTTAGGTACGTACCTAAGTATATCTATGGTTTTAAATTTGTATACAAGATTCCCCTTAAGTTTTTCCGTACGTGCATCTGTACGTGTATGTTGTGCCTTTAGATAGGTACCATATCATTAATGCGAGCTCATTTACTTCCGTTTCTAGAATCCTGACAGATCTGATATTTTCATTATAAAACCAATAGACATCGACTTCCTGGAACGCAACTTGTGTAACTTTTAAAGTTGGCTGATGGCGAAGTCAAGGACAACGATATAGGACGATTTTAAATTGTCTTAAAGTTGCATCGACGCGACTTTCTAAACAGACGGAATATTTCTGTGTGGACTTACCAAACGGAGCGCAAAAAAAAAACGGTTAAAAAACATTATTGTTGTTCTTAAACCAAATTATAATGGCACGAAACCAATTATTTAATTTAGTTTATAGGTCCTTCATATGAAATAACATTATAAACTATTAAATTACTGAAGTTTTTCACTCCTAAGCGGTCCATTTACATATTCACTGGCCAAAAATTACGTCTAAAATGTATACGCATAACACGTTTACAGGTGGCTAATCGTATTTTAAACATAGGTACATTTTTATTTTAAGCCATACTCACATAGCCATCCAAGCCCATAGTTTATGCGATCCACCGAGATTTTCTCGGTATCTCATTTAATTAATCCGGCCCTGTGTTAAAATATGTCTTAGAGTGACACATAAACTGACTCTGCATACATGGACATAGGTAACATATTTTTAGAAATTCAAAATAATAATTACCTCTAACTTGGTCGATTTTCGTTCAATTGTTTTTTTTTTTTTTATCCAATATTATGCTATTCAATCAGAATTTCCATACTTATTACTGTAAAAAAAACGGCATTTAAATGTATTGATTTTCCACGGAGATACTTAGGGTGACACTGGACTTTTGAGACCTATTGTATAATATTTCTAAATTTATGTGATAGCTGATTTGCACGCACGCGGGCATAATTAAAATAGCTTGTATTGCGTGCAGAATAGCATGGTTAATATATAAATCGCACGCACTTTCCCGCACCACCTAGGCCATTACGTTAGACATTGTAATTAGTAATAAATTACTAATTAGCAGTGTTGGGTAGAAACATAACACAAATTACAAATTACTGTAACGCAATTACTTTTTCAGTAACGCAGCAGTAATTTCATTACATTTTACTTAAAGTAACGCAATTGTAACAAAATTACTTTTGAAAAGTATTTTCTATGAAGTAACGCACTAATGCAATATTTTCCACGTTATTAAAATAATAGTTTTGAATGTTTTACCGGTATAGGATATCCCAGAAAAACTAAAAATCATTTATATTTATTTTTGATTCCGATAATAGTTAACAATATTACTAAACATTCAAGGAATAAAAAATGTTATCACTTTATAAGGAGAAAGAAAAAAGTTTGGTTTAAATATAAAACTTAATAAAAATTAATTATGATTTATGACTTATGACTACATAGTCATATAAGTGATATAATTGTATATTTGTACATAATACTAATATAGGTCTATTATCACTAGGTCTATGATTGTAAAATATATACAAAATAATTGAATCATATGAATTGAATATGGTTGAAAAAAAAATTATAAAAAAAAGTAACGTTATTTATAACTTTATCAATGAAAAAGTAATGTAACGTGAAAAATAATTTTAGGTCACGCAAATGTAATTTAAATAAAAATATTTGAAGTAACGAGTAACGTAATTGCATTACTTTTCAAAAGTAATTTACCCAACACTGCTAATTAGGGTCCTACCGGAGTGTTGTCGAAGTACGAGCAATCTCGCCCGCGTCGGCCCGCATGTCCAGTTTTGAGTTTGAGACAACTATCTTGTAAATAAATAATAGAAAATATGTAAAATATAGACAAGACGTAATACTGATAAACCAATTCGTTTATTTATCTCACGAAGCCGCAGATCCATCAAGATCTTGCCGTTTCAACTCTTTTAGACAGAAATCTTTTACAATTTATTATGTTGTATGGTTTACAAATATTTTGTTATACATTTATGACATATAATCTCATTTACAAAATTTCACACAATTTTTTTAAAAAAGTGTTAGTAATTTTTTTTTTTTAAATTAAGTATATAATATGAATACTAAGTAGTAATATAAGTAATATAAGTATATAATATGAGTGTTTTTATTTAACTTTTTGAATACAATATCAATTAATAATTTTGTTAATATAATAAAACCACATAATAATAATTATTTTCAAATATATCTTTGTGAATATTATTTTAATTAAAGTTATTACGTACATATTATGTCAAATATATATTTATTTAGGCTAATCGAGGAGCTATTATTTTTAACAACTCTTTACATTCTCCTTTACAATGACCCTTCATGAATAACTCAATAATATTCCTAATATTCCTAGTCATTTTATTTTATTTCAACTCAAAAGGTTCATTTAACTTTTTGTCAGCTTTTAAAATATGCATATTTATGCATACATACTGACCTCGTGTTTCCCTAAGTTCATAAATATGTACTTCGGTGCTTATATATTCTTTCAACTATCCAATGAATCTAAAATAAATGTAATCTGTATTAATTCTATGTTGTGTACCACGACCACAATTATTATATTTTTTTTATTTTTATTTTTATATTTTCCTATATTTTTTTAGATTCTTAGGAGATTGAGGAAGCTATTGATTTTATAATGGTGTTTATTTATTTTTCTTGTATCCTGTATACAAAAATATACAATATAATATTATATAATTTGTTAATTGTTTACATAATGTATTTGTAGATGATTCCGAAATTGGTGCTAAATCATACATTATCTTAGTGATTATCTAAAATGGTTATTTCAAGGGTCGAGAAAGCTATTTTATCGGCTTGTTTTTTTAATATAATTTTAACATTTTGGTAGAGCAAAATTATATCGCTTCACTTTTGGAATATGAGTTTCATCATGATTGCAACTATGTAATCCTGCATCGCTACTCGATTGCTTAAAATTATTATTATTGTTGTTTTTCTAGTAAAATGTTTGATAAACCATTTAATTTATAACGCTATATTTATAAACGTTAGTTGAGCATAACTAAATTTAACGTTTATTGCAAATGAAGTTCAAAAACAAATTATGGAACTGGACCATAAATTAACGGTTAATGTCACCATGGTTTACAAAACATTTGTCAATAAAAAACTTGAAGGTTACCCCCAAAGTAGTATAATAGATATAATATTAATAATAATAATAATAATAATAATAAAAAAACTAAATTGTTTTGGACGGAACAATGATTTATAAAACACTCGTTATCAAAGTGGAGTTGGAGAAGAAACCGAAAATGTTTCACTTTGTTCTAAATCGTCGGCAGCTTTGATTTCTGTACACATGTATGGTATGGCGGCTACAATAAAACATTTAATATTTAAAATTCACAAAATATTATATTTACTCTCAATAGAAACCTGAAATGTAATGTCGATGTTCTGATCCAAGCTTCAATGCATGATCATACATGTCTTTTCCTGCTTTAGCAGACATTTTATCATGAGAAGGCCGAGAGTTATTATCTAATTTCACTTGCTCAGTGGATTTCAACTTAATTAAATCGGTGGTTAGAATACTTGGTTCAGCTAGAAGAAAAACAAGATACATGTAACACACAGTTATTTTTGTTTATAAAATTACACTTACAATTTAACCTGATAACTCTTTGGTAAGAAGGTATCACAGTGGCATCATCATGTAAGTTACCAGAATCACTGCTATACCAACCCAAGTTTATATTTGAAAAACAAGCCAATTCTTTGGAACTGCTGCGTTGATGATTTTCACGTTTAAAAAACTGCGTATTGTTGCACGTCTTGCATCACCTTCTACTTTTTCTCCGCTAGATCTAATTACAAGTTCTTCTTCAACTCTAAATATAAAAATTAAACTTAACAATAAATCATTGTATTAAAAAATGTTATAAAACTGAAATTAAAAATATAATTACTTGTATTTACTAGGTATAATGCCAACTTGTTGTTTATAACCATTGTGATCAACTAACCACGCTCGCCAATTGCCTGGAATACCATTGTACATTGTGTTATCTACATACAGAATATCATCTTTGCGAAATTGTAGCTGAGAAGAATTACTACTAGCTTCACTTAATTCAATTGTACGGTCAAACAGTGCTCGGATATAAAAGCTATCACCAGGTTTATCCTTTATTTCATTGTATTCTATTATAATAAACAAATGATTAAATACATATTTTTTCGTTTAAAAACATTTAATAATAATTTTTAAATAATGTAACTACTAACTATCAATTAAATATTGTGCTAGAACTGTGACTTTTTCAGCTGGCTTGGCTAATTCAAAAGCTGCTTCTTCAGCAGTTGCTTCTCTTAAATCTGTTCCATTACATTCAAGTATACAATCACCAGTTCTGTGTAGAAAAAAATATTTGTAAATAAACTATACATTTATTGTTAAGATTAATTAAAATAGACAAATTTAAAGTTGCCATACCGTAAACCTGCGTTATAAGCCAATGAATTTAAGTTAACACTCTGTACAAATATTCCAACAGCATTTCCGCCAACTAAGCTTATTCCTAAGTCACTACACTTCCTTGTCTCCATGATAAAATAGTGTGGTTCATATGCTATTAAACTTCTATTATCTGTATTTCGATCACTCTTTCGTCGAGTTAATGTAGCCAGGCCATGAGCTATAACTGAAGCATATGTAGACTTTCTTTTAACGGTAAGTGAACTGCATGGTGTTGTAGTTTCTGAACCGCTGCATGTTAAACTTTTGGTGCGTTGTAGCTCTTGGTATTCTAAAAACATAAATTAGTTAACATTTATTTATAATAAACTATTAATGGACTAATTAAGACATACCATCTAGGCTGTATTGTACTAGCATGGTAACTGAGTTCCACACTGCTCTAAAATATTTTCGGCTAACTGATATGTTGCATATCTCATGTTTATTCCACAAACTTCTAATAGCTGATCTCCGACTTGAATACCTACTTTGTAAGCCACACTATGTTCATTAGTAACAGAAGATACAAAAACTCCACTACTGTCAACACAAAATATCTTAATTCCTAGAGTTTCGCCTGATTTCTCTATACTGATCCGTCTCAACTCGCCAGTCAATGGACCATTTCGAACACCTCTTGGTAGTGGTCTTTTGAAATATCTAAAATATTTATTTTATTAGTATTTAAGACTGTTAATAATTTAGTTTTAATACTAACTTTGATGCCCAATCATATGCAGTTTGTCGCTTGTTGGCAGGCATAGATATTTGTCCAGGACTAAGAACTTCAACTTTAAAAGTAAGCATTGGGCTATCCCTTTCACTACTTATAGATCTATTAATACTCCCAGTCGATATGCCAACTGCACCACCACTACTTTTATTAGTCACGCTTGGATTGGAAGTGATTCTAAGTAAAATAAGTAATACGTTGATTCATATTTATTATTATTATATTAAAATTATAGAATTTTATTTATCAAATGGTACTTAACAAAACAGAATATTTATATAAATATCTACCCAAACAGTAAAATTTATATCATACAATTTAAAAAAAAATACTTTGAATACAGTAACAATATTTTAAAAAAATGTATTCTGATCTAAATTAATCCATGCATAAAACTATTGATATTTAAAAAAATTCTAAAATATAAGCTACTTGACTTAGAATCATGTTTTTAGCATCAAAATTGTTCTTATAATCGTATATACAAACATGTGCTACTTTGAATTTTTCTAAAAAAATTAATCAAATTTAAAATTTAAAATTTTTAGTAATTATAAAAATATAAAAATATTTTTTTTTATAATACACGTGTAGGCAGCGAAAATGACTATAAAGGGTAAATTTAAATATATATATTTATAAAAATAAAGGTGGACAAGTAGGTACCGCTCTGCCGTAAAATAGTTATTGAGTATGTTGTAATGGATGATTTATATTTTAATTCAATGATAAATTATTGCATACAAAAAACGATTCTAAGCGGTGACAATGGGTCAGCCTAGCATACTTTTTCTTTTTGAACTATGTAGAAAAACGTGCTGGGAACCTTCAATTAAAATTTTTAATGATAGCCATGAAAAAAAAAACTATTATTAATTTCTAACTGAAAAATTATTTGAAAAAATCATCATGGCTATAAATAATTAAAAATAGATTAAAAATTATACCATGTATGGAAAATTCAAGTATAATTAATAATTAGTGAACATTTTAAGAGTTCAAGGTTAATTGTTTTCTTAAAACAACAAAATATCAAAAATCGATTAATGGGAATTCAAAAATTTACCACCAAATATCAAATATTGTAAAAATTATAAATTCAAGCACTCATAAAAAATGAATGTTCTGCTTAAGTAAACTTTTTGTTATGGGTAGAACAACGTATATCAAATCTTCTATTAAAAGAAAATCTTAGCTATAAAAAGAAAAAATTTTATGAATTTCTAACTAAAAAATAAATTCAAAAATTTCTCATGGTTATAAATAGCTAAAATAGTCAAAAAATTTTGAAAATACTACCTTGTACGGAAAATGGTATTTTTAATATTTGGTGATAATTTGAAGAGTCGAGCGTTATTTGTTTTTGAATTACAACAAAATATCAAAAATTGATACATGAAATTCGTTAATTTACCGATGAAAATCATATATCGGAAACATTTTAAATCTTAACTCACATATAAAAATGAATGCTTCTTTCCAGTAAATTTTTTTTTTTTGCTTAATGTAGGAAATTTTGTGGAACAACTTCTAATGTAAGATATGAAAGGAAAAATATGAAATTTATTGAAAAGTTGATAAATGTTGTCAACATGTGAACTTGAATGCATATAAAAATAATTGTATTCATGTATCATTAATATTGTTGAACTTACATAAATGAAACTCATAAGGAACCTTGCATTAAAGTGTCAAGGTATTTACTAAGTGAATAAGTTTTCAACGAGAATAATTTCAAAAAAATTTCTCAATGCTATAACTAGCTTAAAAAGAGTCAAAATATTTCGAAAATATTAACATTCATTAAAAATGCTAGGTAAATAAATATTTAATGACAATTTTTAAATGTCTACGGTTATTAGTTTTTGAGTTACATAAAAAAATTAAATCTATTTTATCAAAACTTTGTTTTGCGTAAAAATTACTATTTTTTCACTTTTTCTTTGTTTTTCTTGACAGTTTCTAAAACTACTTAGAATTTTCTTTTTTGTCCTCACAAAAGTACCAACTCAATTCACTTTTCTATCAGAAAACATTTTGATTTTAAAAATCGAAGCGTTTTTATTTTTTATTTACTGAGTACATAATAATACAAATACTAAATTTGCATTTAGAATAACAAATTTTATGTTTCTATCTTTAATATAAATGTATAAAACTTATTCAACCTAAAAAGAAAAAATTACAAACATACCTAAACCTCGGAGTTTCACTCTTTCTAGGAAATGTACCAACTTTATAACCATGATAAGATTCCGGCATATCTTCACCACGATAGCTGTTATTAGTCATTATATGACGAGGTGATCTATTTGTATGTCTATTGTAGAGCATATCAAGGGATGGAGAGCGACTGTGATGAAACTGTTTAAAGATACATCATCCACATTAATAAGAATTAACAAGTAAATGTATATGATATTTATTTCATATATATTTTAATTTACTTGAGAAACATGACTGTGAGGAGGTTCAAAACGATTTAACATTGATTCCGGCCTAGGGGTAGGATATGATTGTGAATATCTACTATATCGTGGAGTGAGAAAATGATGAGCATTAGTTGATGGTTGTCCAAACATATTATGTGATGTAGGTCTTGCTGCAAGAATATTTTCAGCATTACCATCAGTAATGCTATATTTGTATTTACCAGTTATCTTTTTAACATAATAATCCATTACATCTTTACCAACTTTACCAGATCTATTTAAATAAAGTTAGGAAATAGTTTCAAATATATTTTATTTTAATAAGATTATAATTTTATAGAATAAAAAATAAAATGTTTACCTGACAGAGAAATCTATAGATGATACATCATTTTTTGATATATTTTGAGATGACCGAGATGGAAGATTATTAAAAAGTATGGATAACGGCCAACGTTCCTTATTTTTACGAGGATGAAGTATTGTACCAGTTCCGTGTTCAATTACAGGACTACTTCTAGCTTTTGGCCACGTACCACTAATCTTGTCTAATTCCTTAGATTTTCTATGTCGACTATAAAAAATAATAATCACAAAACGTATGTTTATTAAATAATTATAAAATAAAGTTACCTAACTATAAAAAAAATAAATGAATGCAATGAACTAATTTACATCTACCTAAGAGTTTTGTATAATTATGTATTAGTTATTGGTTTTGACTTAATCTAAAACAATTTGTATGATATTTTAGTATTCATTTGATACTGGTATAATATATAATAATATTGCTGAAAATAATATGTTCTCTATTAAATTCCAGTGTTCTGAAGTACCATATCAAATTATGGATAATTTATTTGTAAAAATGAACATTTTACAATGCAAAATATATTTTATTTAAAAATTGTATTAATTATTTCCATACTCGTAAATTGTTACATATATAGCTTTTTCCATGTCTCTCTCTTTTATAATATTATATTAGAATTTAATATTGTAATCTTATATTTCATTCACTTTTCATTTATCGGGCCAAAAATAAAACCAGTGAATATTAAATTTATAAATACATCTATAAACGTATCAATAATGAAGATAATAATCATACTGTCTTACAATAAGTTTTGCATCATATGGAAAAGTTTTTTTACTGAATACTGATATTTCTATTTCGCCATTTCAGCATCATTTAAATCTGTATTCTATATTTTGGATTCTTAGTGAGCGATGAATGTATTGATTTTACAATGATGTGTGTTCTTTAAGTTTTAAATTTCTTTTTTGTATGTGAATACACGATAAGTAGTCGATACTAAGATTTTCAACTTCAGTATCTTTTCCCATGGGAAAAAAAATCTAGTGGGTTCATTGGGTAGGTTATAATTCCAAGTAATTTTCAAAAGAGCCGTGAAAAACAAAAAATTAAATTAAAGAAAACAGGGAAATTTTAACCCAAAATGGGTTTTCAACAAAATCGATTTTTATTTTTTGGCGTAACTCTAAAATAAATGATGGTAGAAATATGGAATTTTCACTGGTTGTTGAAATGAATATTTTCTTTACACGATCAAAATATTTTGATTAGTTTTGAACTGTTTTAAGAACATTTTCAGTTTCCAATTTTTTAGTTTTTTTTTCTATGAATGTCAATAAAAATTTATTTGTTGTGAAAAAAGCTTAAAAATTTAATATAAGACTTTTGACATATTGTTACAATGACATTTGAAAAATATTAAAAATCCATGGGTACAATTTTTTTTATAAGCATTAAAAGTTTAAAGTTTGATTTTTGACAACAGTTACCAATAACATTTAAAATTTAATAAATATTATATAGTAAAAAATTTATAAAATATTCAACTTGCATTGCTAAGGATGAATATTTAAAACAATGTTCCATGTAAATATAGATTATAATATATAAATTACTTTATTCAAAATAATATTATCAAATATACTTAGTATTATCATAGGCTGTCTGACCGTCATCGCTCAGAATCTTTTTTCTCATACAATGATATTTATTATTGAATTAAAATTTAATGCCATACATTATAATGACCCATTTGTAACCTACTGTACAGCAGAGCCACACTCACTTGTCTACTTTTTTTACTTTTATTTTTATAATTGTAATTTATGAACAAAATTGTTTTAAAACATTATATTATAATGATTTATTCAATAAAATGTAATGTATCTAGTGACTTGAATGTCATGAAAATAATATTAAGAAATAAGAAATTGTAGAGGTAAGTTAATTAAAAAATTTGGCCGCTTTGAAATAATTTGTTTTTATTGTAAGTAAGTTGAGATGCATGTGAAGCGAACAATTTTTTTATAGGTATTGATACAAACTGTACGTAGTATACAGGCACAACTTTTGGTACCATAATATTAATTTGGGGAACCTATCAAAAAACTAAAAAGACGCAAATAAGTAATGATATCTTTAAGATGAAACTGGCCGCTACTGTTTGATTCTGTGATGGACTATGCAGTTATTTCAATACATATTTAAATAAAGAGTTAATGATACACGAGATTTCTTTTAAGTTACAAAAGCCCAAGGAATTGAATGCTAAAAAATGTGGAAAAGTCTGTGCACATTGAGAAAAATTGATTATGAACAAATTATATTAGTAGATATTATGTTAAAAATAATGAAACTATATTAATCCAAGAAAAAATAAATAATTACCTAAGATATTTAGTAGTAGTGGGGAGTGCAGGATGTGGTTTAAAAGTATCAGTTACAGAATCTAATTCTGCTATAGCATCTTTTTGATCTCGTTCAGAGATAGAATTATTGATAGGTGAAGGATTTCTATGAGATTTTTCTGGTAGCATCACTCTTATTGACTGAACATATTGAGGTTTTTTATAAGGTTCTTGATGTATTGAATAACTAGATTTATCTGTTTGTGTTGTACTATTAGTATATTTTTTATAAATATCATAATTTGGACTGGAGAAACAATTGCCTGCGCAGTATGTAGATTTCATAGTTGTAATAGTTAATACATCACCAAGTCCATTGAGTAATAACATAGCTTCTTTTGAATGTTTTACATTATCTACTGTTGTGTTGTTAATCTAAAAAAAAAAACAGACATAAGAATATCCAGACAAATAATTGATTTTCATTGAAACATTTACTTACACTTAACACTCTATCACCAACATCTAAATTTCCATCTTTAGCAGCCATTGAACCAGGTGTTATTTTACTAATGTATACACCAGTTTCCAATGAGATTCCATGATCATAATTGTTTACTTTAAGTTGAGTAGTGAAAAGACTCCTTGATGTAGAAGCCGGCTTTCTTCGGCTTACAACCAAAGTAGCACTGCTTAATGATTTCATAGTCTCCAAAACTAACTGCTTACTAATTGATGTACAATCAAGGCTATTCAATCTTAATATACAATCATTAACTCTAAAAAAAAAAAACTTACATAAATATTATCAAATGGTATATAAAGAAAATGAAATATTTTAAGTTATCATTTATATGTATTAAATAATTAAATATAACGGTTCAGAGGAAGTCATCACGCTATTTGATTTCTCTTTCAAACCCACACAAAACATAACAAATATGTATAACCCTTTTGATCTATACAGATTATAGACAGAGATTAAGTCCACACTGGACAAGCAGTAGTGTTACTATTTTCAATTAGGCTGGACATGGTAAGAATATAATTTTTAGATTTTCTTAAATCTTTCTCAAATAAAAAAACCTTTTCCAGTAAGTAAATTCTTTCACATAAATGGATCATCATAAGCTATTATCAACATTAGAGTGTTAGAAATAAGTAAGCGCTCAACAATTTATTTGCTAAGTTATGAATAAAAAAAAATTATAGATTGGATGTTGTACTGTTGAGATATATATTATTTATTTAAATAACTGAATTGACTATTTGACTCTAATATATAATATATTATGTACATACTATGTAGTTATAGTATAAATATTAACATATTTTTAAAATAAAGTAGATTCAAACCTCAATTTCCTTGCTGAAACACATCCTTTATTGACAGATGATATATAAATTGCATTATCATTCGGATACAAAGGACTATCTCTTCCACCAAGTAAACCAATCCCTAAATCTTCATTTGTCCCCAAAACACCCTGAAAATATACATTTACGTTAAATCATACGTAAACTGATAGTATTTTAAATAACACTTACCAAATCAATATTTAATATTTCTGTACCACAGTCTTGAAGGTCGGTATCTATTGCAGAATCCTGACTGTAACAACCAGTAGCCTGTAATTTTAATAAATGAACTTCTTTTTCTAATTGAGATCCAATTGTTTCCCTACAATGTAAAAAGACATATTTGCATAAGAAAAAAAATTGCATTCTTAACTATTATTATCATACTTAAAATCATTGTGATTTTTAGCTGTATCACTTTTTCGTTTCATTATATCACCACAGTCTCTAATAACACGTGCTAACTTGCTCACAGCATCATCAAGCTGCCTTCTTAAACTGTCACAGAGGGTTCTTATACTTTCACGCTCTAACACAATTTTATCGCGTTCACTAAAAGCCCAATCACGTCGTCTTTTAGATATTTTTGCTTCCTCTAGAGACTCATCTAATTCATTATGATATTTATTTGCTAAATTTCTTAAACGTTCAATTTCCTGATTAGCTAGATCTAGATTATCTATACGTTCTTTTTGACAAGAGTTAAATAAATCTAAAGAAGCATCTTGTTCTCGTAAATCATTTCTATTTTTTCTTTCTCTTTCTCTAGTGAAGTCATAATTTAAATAACTCTTAAATTCTCTTTGAGATTCATGTTTAGATGTTATCGCTCCAAATCTTTCTTGATAAGCATTACATTCTTTAAGTGCTTTATCACGGTCATGTAATGCTGATGATATTTCACGTTTTAATGATTCAACGTACAATTGTAGAGTTGTTTTTTCATCTCTACAAGATTTTATTTCATTTTCCAATAATTTATTTTTGTTGTAAGCTTGAGATAAATCTTCAGAGAGTTTTTCAATTTCATTATTAACAATATCACGCTCACTCATAATGAGTCTATATTCTTTAACAGCATCACCATGAGCTTTATTCAATTCTTTAAGTTCCTTATTAATTTTTACACTATAAGTAACAGCAGCTTCCTTTTCTATGACTGCTTTTTTATTTTGTTGTTGAACTTTTTGTATAGCATCTTGAAGATCATTACGTTCTTGAACTGTTAAATTCAATTGGTGTATAGAAGCTAAATACTGTTGTCTAAAACCATATTTTTCTCGAAAAGCTATATCGCGTTCTTTAAAGAATTCATGGCGTTGTTTTTTTAGTTGATTAATTTCATCTTTCATCATGTTCATTTTTTCAACAGCTGCTGAATGAGTAGTGTGCAAGTTTTCATATGCCTTTCTCAAAGCTTCATAATCTTCTGGAATTGAATCATATGGAATAAAGTGATCATTAAGAGAGTCACCACTTGCTGTATCAACTTCAGGAATATCCTAAAAAATTATTATAATGACTTCAAAATACAATTTTAAAATATTTAATGTTATAATTTATTACCATATCTATGCTAAAATATATTATTGAAAAAATGTAATACCAAAAATACAAATTTTGTATCAAATATTCAAGTAAAATCCCCTGCAATAGAATGATGGAAACCATAAGTAAAATAAAAATTGATTTTTTCATCTCACTAAAGTTTATCTCATTTCAAATTTATACATACACGGTAGTTCATAGCAAGAAGTATTTGTTTTGATTTGTTCTGTATTGTTATCATATCACCTATGAACGTTAGTTGTTATTATCTAATTTGTGTAATAGTGCCTTTAAAGTAAAGACTATTTTATTTTTGTAGTAATTTTAAGGTAAAAATAGCCCATGGGTGTTAATAACAATATACAGTAGAATCCGCTTATTACAATGCCATGTATAATGATATTCCGCATACAATGATTCCCAGTCATGTACATTGTTGGTTTTCAATCTCAGTATGTTTTTTTCATCTGGATATAGCTAACTGATTCTCTAGGTCCTTTGAAAATTGTTACAAGCGGATTCTATTGTACTTTTATTTAAGAGTAAGTGGAAATATTTAATTTATAAAATATTAGGTCATACAAGTAAACCTTGAAAATAAGTATGAAGAATGTTTGTCCAAATATGGTTGTTCCATCATATTCAGTATAATAAATATTATTAAGAATAATCAGTTTTTTGAAAATTTTATTGGGGTACCACAATTTTAGAAAAATGAGCATGACAATTAAACTTCATGTATGCCCTTTTATCTTATTCAAACATTCCTTCAAACATTTTCACCTTCCATAATCTATAAACTATCAAGACATAATAAGGTAAATAATGTTATCTTATAAAGTGAAATCATTCGACTCAACAAATGCTTAAAAAATAAATAATAAAGGCTAAATAATTAATACATCAAAAAATAAATATGTATTTACTATTTACCATAAGGATATATTATATATAGTACATATGTGTTAAGAATTAGATTAGAGTATTAGATCAAAAATACTGAATTGAAATTCATAACAATATGCTCTGAACAAACAGTTTGTAGGTAGTAATCTACTAAATTGTCATTAATACCATAAATAGTGGTCCTACTATTATTTAACTACTTTATTAATACCTATACAGATTACCAAGACATTTTGAAATAAGATAAAATAATAATTCTCCGTAAAATCAATTTTGTTTTATGTTTATAAATCAATAAGAAATATGTACCTGTTCAGATCTATTCAAAATTTGTTTTTTGGCAGCTAGTTTAGTATCGAATGAAGATGATTCTTGATTTTGACTACAGTAATATTCTAATTCTTTTCTTGTCTGGTCGTATCTTTGCACTGTTTGTCCATATTGTCTGTGTTAACGAAACAAAATATGTGATAATTAAATTGTTTTCAGTATTTAATATTAAAATAATTATGTACCTTCTCAACATCATCAACTCCTGCATCGCTATTTCACATTTTTGCTTTAATCGATCATAATCACGTTCACGGTTACTATTAGCAACTCGATTCCGGTCATAACTTCGATCTGAATAACTTCGTATAAGCATATCTATCATATAACAAATAAATAAAATTATAATAGGTATACTCACATGCTCGTAATTATTTTTTACAAACCAGTATTTTTAGAATTTTTAATAGTACTGGTTGACGACATCTTAATAGTACAGAATCGTCAGAGTCGTTTTTATGTTTTTAGCTTTGATGATTTCATGTTAATTGTGGTATGAATTGATAATGTTTGTAACGGGATGTGCTGAATTTATCCTTGACTAATAATTCATAGATTAATAAAATAACACAATCAATTAATGTAAGAATTTTTTTATATTCAAAGATTTGAGCAATTATTAAAATGGAAAATAAATTTAAATGTGTAGAAACAATAAAACGAGTTGAAAAAAAATATAATATACGTACTATTATGTAGGTACCTAAAAAAAAAAGATTGCAGACTGTAAAGGTAAATATTATAGGTAGTAAATACTAATGAAAATTCGATGTCGAAATTGTATAATTTTATCAACCATGAAATTGATAATTATAAATCGTCGCATCTCCGATGTAACGATTTGAAGGCCTAGAAAAATTCGTAAGAACGGCGGAGATACGATGTTTGCTAATTACGGTATTAGGCTGACCAAATGTTTGAAACGTTATTTTCCTCTCCTGTAAAATTTACGATTTTGGACTTACAACGATTTAAGCCGATATATTATATAAAAATGATTTAGATACCTATTTGGCCGGACTATTTTAAATGAAATATTGAAACGGCCAATCAAACACACATAAATAACGAAAATGCGATCAGTACTACCTTAATCATTTAAACCTTCGGAATACAGACTTTCGGTGGCATTTAAAGCGTTACAAAAACTAAACGAAGTACAAACATTATAAAACGCATACAAACATAATAAAACATAAAATACCTGATTTCCGGACGCCAGACGCCAAACACTATTACGGTGATAACAATAATATTACTATCATATCGCAACAGTATACACGACCACAATTATTATTGTAATCATCAATATAATATTTGAACTAGAGAACTTTGTATCAAACGTTTTTGTAATATATATCATTTCGAACGCATACCATTGGAATAAATGTTTATTTGATTTTAACAAAATATTTCGGAACAGACATGGTTTGGAAAAAAAGTCCATTGGAACAAATGTAGGTATAACCTAACCTAACCTACAAGTAACAATTTTGGAATAAACCATTTGCTCCAAAAAAAATATGTTCCAGTAAATATTTTGACCCTATTTTGTTCCCATTTCCCGAGCACTGGCCTTAGATCATATAATATGAATGGAACCACAGCGTATTAAATCAATACAAAAAACGTTGCCGATATAGCGACGAGTCACCGAATTAGGTGGTCGATATGCGCATGCGCAACGTGACTTCTCGCATATTTATCCACAGATACCTATTGTACTTATGGATAATTATGCGAGGAGTCGCATTGCGCTTGCGAACACTGATCACCTAATTCGGTGATTCTACGCTATATCGCCAACAAAATCATACACTGTAGCTCCATCTATAGTATAGTATAGGTATATGATCAAAGGCATTGGCGCGCGCATGGTCTCGAGTCCGCAGTGTTTGCGTTTGCTGCCCGGGCCGATTAAATTTGTCAGGGCTGATCAAAACAGATTTGGGTTTAGTCCTTTGACCTTTGGTATCTTAAACTGCAAATTGTATTTCTTTATTACCTACTATAAAATATGAATAATTGTTATTAATATATTTACACATTTTTATAGCAAATACACTGCGATATAGAATAT
Organism: Sitobion miscanthi; assembly: GCA_008086715.1. Classification (NCBI taxonomy): domain Eukaryota; kingdom Metazoa; phylum Arthropoda; class Insecta; order Hemiptera; family Aphididae; genus Sitobion; species Sitobion miscanthi. The sequence continues at coordinate 19,373,661 of CM017801.1, read as the reverse complement.
TATAGGTACAGTCATAGCCAGTGCCGCAACTAGAATTCTTGAAAGTCCGGACACAATCAATTTATGGGGCCCTGAGCGGAAAGACCTAAGGTTTATGTACGTAATATTGTTTCATAGGCAAAAAAAAAAACAGCGACCATTTTATAATCTGATACACGGAAAAAAAATTAGAATACCTAATAATTATAACTATTAAATATTGTCAATGTCAAACCAATTAAAAAGAGTACTTCTTGGAAACTTTTCAACAGTTTTATACTGATTATTTGTAAAAATAATAGCAGTAACTCATTCGGCACAAAAGATATTTTATCTTGGGAATTGGGAGACAGAAATTTGTTTTTATATTGGACTAATTAAAATATTGATATGATACTGGAGACATTAATTAATAATACAATTATCGATTGTATAAAATTGAAACCATAAGTTGTTCAAGAATGATATGGATTTTAGACCTTAGGTATTTTGCCTTCACTAATAATTTAGTTCCTCGGAATTGTGTGCCAGTCAAATTTCCTTTAAATAACAAATTTAATTTAATTTAATTAATTGCAATTTTTTATACATCACAAAATACAAAATTCAAAATATATTTAAAATGGATTTAATTGATGTACCATACCTACCCGTCCCTGGATAATATAATAATAGACTGTCATCTTCGATGTGATGGTGGTGGCCGCAGTGGCGCCCAAGATATATTTTTCATGTGTAGTAAGAAATAATTTTACCCACCCACTTACAAACTCAAAATTATATTATTTTATACATTTTATCATATTTTAATTGATAATATTAGTAAATACTAAGGTATCAAACAATATAATCTGTGATTTATAATGAACATATTTCAAGTTAAAAATTTTATGTTATTACACCCACCCACTGCTTATTTTCAGGGTGTAGCGACCGCTACACCTGGTAGTAGGGTTGGGCACCACTGGTGGGGGGAAGAGGTGATAGGATGTTTCGTAAACGTCTTATCGCTCCTTCCATCAAATCGCTCAGCGTGTATTGACAACTTAATTGTTACCAGCGTGTGTCGTGTATGTTGGTTTAAGTCGTTTAACTACGGAGTATGGCTTATCTAAAATAATTTGTAAATTTCAAATACTTTTTTACTCTACCAAAAGCATATTTTACAAAATGGAAAAAAGTAATTAGCAATGCTAATTGTAATATGAAACATTAGTAAAATTTGTATGTGTAGTAAATTTTTTATCTGAAGATATAATAACTAAATATTTGGGCCCACAGGATGTTGCTAATATATCACTCCGATATATGAATTTAAATATTTTTAATATACCTAATATGTTTAACTTATTCATATAAGAATGCAATAAATAATAACACAGTAGGCTTACTTTTTTTTAAAACCAATGTAAGTAGGTTTAGTTTATACTGCATGAACAGTTTTAAAGTCGTTCGACTCGGACTTAATTTTATATTTTAGGAAAGTCAAAACAGTGTTTCCCTGGCCTTTTTACGTTTTTTTTTAATGTTTAAAGAACCTATTTTATTTTTAAATCATGGCCTTATATTTTTTTTCCTGAAAAACGACGTGAATAGAATAATAACAGCAAATACGAAGCCATAGGAAGCTAATGCTACATATTAACATATTATATTATATATCTTACCTATGTATTTTAATATTTTTAAACTGATATTTTCACAATGTGTCAGGACCCTTGTATTACATTTTCAAGCTTTTTTACCCAACGAATAACATTTTATTCAGTGGCGGATCTAGGATTTTTTTTATTGCGGATGCTAAGGTTAAGGTCTCATTATGCGAAACTTTTATTGTTCCCCATCGTGATAGAAAAACTTTTTTTTAGTCCTCAAAATGTGCTTAATAATATTCTCCCAAAGGTAGCAACTCGGTTTTTATTCGGTACCCATTTCGTTTAGAAATGTCCTTAGCCTACTGTAAAATACATAATGTTGTGTAGAGTATTTGCTTTCCAGTAAGCAGGATGCCAAGGGGGTGCTACAGCACTCTAGCACCCCCCTCTGGATATTCACCTGATTTTATTGATATCTAGAAAAAAAAACAAAAAATATGAGTAAGTGAGTCACGGTAATGGATGATATTAAATTTAAATTAATTGATAAAATATCACTGTATACGAAAAAAAATTCTGAGCGGAGACGTTTTGTCAGCCAAGTATATTTTCTATAATATTAATTATAGTATTAATCTACGGTAGCCGTTAAATTTAATTAATGTTATATACATTGTATATAACAATAAACTTTGGAAGTTTCAAGTACCCACGAATAATATTCATAAAAATAACACAAAACAAAAATCGTTCTTCTTTGTTTAAATAATTAATTTCGTTCTAATTTGAACTTCAAATAACTATAAAAAAAAACTACTATTTACGTGGAATCTTGTTTTAAATTTTGAATCCTTAACTTAAAAGAATTGAAAATGTAAGACATTTTTAACTGCAAAATATTTTGGAAAAATATGATACATTTAGTTGAAGTTTTATACTTTAAATACGTACCTATAAACAAAATATTGCGTGTGTATTTTTAATATTTTAAACTGATATTGTCAAAAATGTGTGAGGCGCCTTGTACTACAATTTCAAGCATTTTAAACCAACAAATAATATTTTATTGATATTTATAGAAAAAAAAACTAAAAAAATTTAATTTAAATTGTCCGTAAACAGCTCAAAACAAGTTAAAAGTATAGAAATTGATAAAATAAATATATGATATAAATCTCAAGTGTCTGCAGTTATTCGTTTTGAATTGCAACAAAATAAGAAAATCGCTACATGAAAAATCGAGTGAACAATGTTGTAAAAATATGAAGTTCAAACACTCATAAAAATTTAATTTGACATTTTGTTAAATTAAGTGATTTTTTCGTATTTTTACAAGATTTGAACCTTAAATGCTTATAAAAAAAAAATGTGACTGGATTTTTACTAATTTTTAAATATTATTGTAACAATATATTAAATTTTCAAGCTTCTTTACCAAACAAATAAAATTTTATTGACATTCAGAGAAAAAAAACTAAAAAAATTGGAAACTGAAAATGTCCGTAAACCATTAAAAAAAAAATTATGATATTTTAAAAATTGTACCTTGTATAAAAAATGTTAATATAACCAGTGAAAATTTAATATATCTACGGTCATTTGTTTTAGAGTTACACCAAAACCAAAGTCAATTTTGTTCAAAACTGATTTAGCGTAAAACATCCCTGTTTTCCTGAATTTTTTTTTGTTCTTCTTGGCACTTTTGAACACTAACGGGAATCGGTGAAAAATCAAGTAAATATCCAATGTTGTAAAAATATGAACTTCAAACCGTCATAAAAATGTCACTTCCCTTCCCGGTAGAATTTTTTTTTTTTTTGATAAAAGTAGAAAAACGTATTGGGAATATTATATTAATATTCCAAATCTTAGATATAAAATTAAAATAATTTGCAAGCTTTCGTGGTTTTAACGATGTTTAATTTTGAAAGTTTTATGGTTTATAGAAAATTCTAACATACAATTCAATAAAAATTAAAACTGTTATTTTTTTTCAGAGTACCTACTTAAAAAAAACTAAAAGTAATTTTTCCGAAAACAGATTTTGCGTAAAAATTACCGATTTTCCTTAATATTTATTTACTGAATATTGTCAAAAAAAAGGATACTGAAGTTAAAAATCCAAGCATTATTTAAATTACTTATTGTATATATGGAAACAAATAAAAAATATTAAAATAAATTACACACATCATTGTAAGATCAATATATTCTTCGCTCCACTCAGAATTTAAAATAGGTAACTATAATATTAACAACAAACAAGTCAATATAATAGTTCTTCTTTGATCTATTGAAACTTAAAATGTTATTTAATTAAGATTATTTTTCAAGACTGTTGATTTATACCAGTTTGGTTTGTACTTCGAGTGATGAACTTGTGTTATGCTTATGATATATTTGGTTTTTTCTAGAGATAAAACTTTATTTAGCATATTGCATTTTGCAAGGTAATAGTTTGTAGATAGGTTAGGTAGGTTAGGTTGTATCTAAATAAAATTATTATATTATTATCGTGTATTTATGTTTATGTAAATTTATGATACAGTTTTCTGTTTATTTTGGATGTAAGCATTTCGTTTTAATTTCAATTTTAATATTTTTGTCACTGTCAAGTTGCTTTCATATTTGAACGGATTATGGATTTTAATGATTGATTAGAGACTTAACATTTTAAATAATGTAAAGAATCAACATGTTTCAAGCTAAAATAATATGAATTTGAGCTTGTATGACTCAGCATATGAGTACCTATTGAGAAAACTTCAAAATTATATACCTATTACTTTTATGTACAAGCGACCCTGCATTGTAGATATGATGTCATTGACATTGGATGTTATGGTAATTGGTAATATGACGTTACTAATCAATTTATGAGTACAAACCACTAGGTGTGAAATATTAATATTTAAAAATTATATATTATCATAAAAAACAAACGATATAACACAGAATGTAAATATATAATATTACAAAAGCTCTACGTGAGAAGCTTTTACATGATCTCGAAGTTTGATAATAATCAATTCGCTCTAATATTCAGCTAACAACACAAAATTTAAAATTGGAACTGCTGAAGGTTAAACATGTATTTTTGTATGATAAGTATTAGTAAAATGTTGCGTAGACATGGGGGGAGGGGGTTAGGCTGTTTAAATCCCCTAACAGCATGGGAAGTATAGAAATGTATATATTTTAATAATTTATTTATTATATAATATGTGATTATTAAATCACGGAAGTTGATACCCTTAAAACAATTAAAAAATGTGTTGTATGAGGTGCATTTTCATTGTTCCATTTTGTTCGTTAGATGTTAATGAGTGTATGAGGTGTGACCCATTCTTAATTTGTTGATTATGGTTTGATGTCTGTGAAAGGTTTTAGGACATCTCACGGCAAAAGTAATTTCGGCAAAAGAGATTAACGCAAAACTTTTTCGGCGAACGGGTATATTGACGAATAGATATATCTAGGCCCGGCTCAAGGGGTAGGCGACATAGGGCCACGCCTGGGCGGCACTTATCAGCAATTTAGTAAGAGTGTGGCATTTTCAAAATACTGATAATATTATATTGTTAGGGGCGGCAAAATTTGATTTTGCCTAGTTCACTATTTTCGCTTGAGCCGGTCCTCATATAGGTATCGCTGAAAATACATTAAACACAAATTTTTAAATATACCTACGTGTAACACAGAGTTTGTTCGTAATTTAATACGTTGCTAAATTTTTGAAAGTTACAATGTCTTGGTGATCAAGTTGAAATCAAACGGTTCCACGTTCCATGTTTGTTAAATACTGTGTTATTTTTTATATTTTTCATAAACTATGAATAGGTATGATCATACGATTAGGGAGAAAGTAAAATTATATTATAGAAAAATCGTATAACGGAAAAGTGAGTTAAAATTATATTACCTATTGATAAATATAAAATATAAAATTTTTAAATGAGAACTCGTTTAAAATACCACGTTATTTTTCTTTTCGTAAATTAAATTTAGTTGTGAACGAAAATATTATTGTCCTCCACGGGTTGACACAAACATAGATTCTTGGGAAAAAATTTTTCTTTAAAAAAAAACACACAGTAAAAGTTATTGCACTGGAGTCTACAACCGACATGGTGAAAAATGCAACACTTGGAGTAATTGTTAAACTATTGAACTATTTAATATGGATTTAACATTTTTAATTTTTTTAATGTAGATATCTACTTTTGATCTCAGCCCTACTTCTTATTTTTAAGAATTAAAAATTATTTTAGCCCCTCATAAAATGCAATAAAATCTTTGGGTTTGCGGTTTCGCCAATATATCCTTTCACGGATATATTCGTTATAATAAAATATTCACTTCTATTTTAAAATAACTACTTATCTATATTATTAGCTATATGTTCATAAAGTGTTGGTAGGTTTATGTAGGTACAAGGCTGGGCATTAACGAGTTTATAAGTTAAAAGATAATTAAGTTATTATTAACTTATTAACTTACTATTTATATTTAATACCTACAATTATTATCGTACGATAATCATGAATTGTATAATACATTATATTTTATGTTATAATTTCATTACAAATATACCTACCCAACCACTGGTTATGTATATAAAAAAATAAAAATAGCATATTATACATTTTATCATTTATACCATAATTCATACAGTTTACGCTGTCATTAAAATTTAATAGATATTTAGAATAACCTAATTGTAAAATACAAATGTTATTTATTATATTTTATATAAATATATAATATTCACCACTTATAAGAAAAAATATATGTAGTTGTTTTTTTTTTATACATTTTAAATGTTTGAGTAATTTATTTTTTGAATTATATAAAATGTGTTAAACAATACAGTAAGCAAATTTACACACAATATTTATTTTTAAATAAACCCACTGTGAAATATGAATATAATTCTAAAATTATACAGCCCTACAGGTTTCAAATTATACATAACTACATAATAATTAAAGCATGGAATTTTATGTAAGTAATTGCATATTTTTTCCTTTTCACATTTTTGGAAATGTTGACAATAATCTTTATGAATTCTAATAGTTTGAAGATAATAGTGATTATTTTTTGAGCATAGAACTGCATATTTAATGGTTATTGCATATTTCTGCATATTCTTATAAAATTCAAAATGTATATATATTGAAGTGAAAATTTAAAATTAATTGCAAATTAATGCGAAAATTTTAAAAGTATATTATAATATGTTGTCAAACATGCAATTTATCAATACATTTTGTAGGCACTAACTTATTATTAATTTTTATAATATTAAATTATAAATTACACGATTTTTTACTTATTTAGTAGATACTCATAATTATAATTGTAAGTTATTTAATTTGTTCGAAATTATTTTTGAGTCATACATTTATAAACTATTACAATGTACATTTTTACCATATTATTATACAATTTAAACTTTTTTTCTTGCATATTTTAACAATTTTGACTGCATTTTATATGGAATATTTTGACACTTTTTAGTGCGTAAAAATCCCCGCTCTAATAATAATATATATAATATATTTTAAGTATTCATAGGTTGATATTTTTATATATATAATACTATACAAGTGATTATAACTTCTTTGAATACCTTTTTAATGCATTCGTTTAAAAATTAAATTAACTTCACTTATTAATTGAAGTTAAGTTAAGTTAACATTTTTTGTTATCATGTATTAAAAATGTCTACTATTTTAACTTTTAATTTAATTGAAAAAAATACTCAACTTAACTTAACTCAGTTAAAAAATATCATTAACTTGCTCAGCCTTGCTTGTGTACCTTAATTTTATTTTGAAGAAGGTATTCAATAACAATGTCAGTAACAGTTTCACGACACTGTACATTTAATTTAGAGTTCTTTTAGTAAAATCCTACAATCATATTCTTTTTTCCTGATCTATTTAATATAATATATTCTTTCTGCATTAAACTATTCATATAAATCATAAAAATAATTTTGTAATTAAAAACGTTAGTAATAAACAATTTATGTTGACAAAATGCAAATAGAATCCTAATTGTATGAAGATTAAACCAGGTTAATGGTTTTAATATTATTGTTATTTCTATTAATATATTCATGGATTTCAAATAATTATGATATCCAATAACATTGATTATAAGAAAAGTAGCATTTTTTATAAGTACCTATTGGTTTCAAACCATTTAAGTTGGTACTATTTTTCATTAATTCAACGTTATAATTATGCGTAAAAACAAAGATATTTTTCATCGTTTCTAAGTCGGTTAGATATAAAATATAATATTTTTTTTTCTTTATTTTAAAAAGGTAAACCGGTCGGACCACCCATGCGGGTCAAGCTGCGTGCACCGATTCACAGGTGGCATATAATAATATGTTAATTTCACCGGTACATTTTTGGAGTTTCGAAAATTAAATTCTAACAACAATAAAATATGGTTAGTTTATCCCGCCCATACTGTGTGCCGTCAGTCAATGAACGCATCTTCAAAAAGCGCCACCGACTACCAGGATCTCATGAAAACATTACGATGGCCAGCTGCATTCATACGTAGCGGGCAAGACATAATATTATTATACTGTATAAAATATGTAATATCAAAATATATGTTATAATACCTATTATCATAATTTATTTATTAAATATTTATAGTATTATTATTGTAATACACTCATGAAAGAAGCACGGATTAAAAAAAAAATACAAAAAGGAAGATACCTATGTATTAAAAAATACGAAATCTACGGAATAGAAAAACAAATGAATGAACGAGAACGATTAGTCACTATAATATAGAATATAGAGTAATAACATGTATTAGTGCATAACAGATATGACGATAACCAAAATCGTTTACTTAGGCATTTAAACTTATTGATTACGTTTTGTATTACGATTTAGGACAGATTGGATGGACACATTTCTCACGGAATAATGATTATTGTCATGTTACACTGGTGGTCAGGTTATACAGTGGCGTGTTTAGGTTTTTGTCTTTGGGGGGGACTGATTTTATCTAGTAACCCCGCCTTTAAAGGAGGGCATGACCGTTTTTCACCAAGGGTGTACTTTATGTCCTTTCCCCAATTCAATTTTCCGCCAAATCACAAATTTTTCGGTTCCCTTTTCCACCAAATCAAAAAAGTTAGTCTAGTATTTAAATAATATTGAAATATTATATATGCATGTCAGTCATATTATAGTTTTGTAAATTAAATACAGGATTCATAATAATAGTTTTTCTTATCATTGTTAAAAAGTGTTATATGTACTATTTATAAATCAAATTAATATTATATTTTTATTTTTATTTCACATACATGTCAGTCATATTATAATTTATATAAAAAATGAAAAATACTTTTAAATAATTAAATACAGGATTCATAATAATAATTTTTCTAACCACTGTTAAGAAGTGTTATTGTTATACCTACATGCAAGGTTATCAATATAAATCGATAGTGTTTGGGACATAATCCCGATAATCAGTGATCAATTTATCATTAAGTGGAAAAGTGAATACACAATATATATAATTATAGTACAAACAAAAAATTAAAAAAAGTGGGTAAGTGGATGTCGCTCTGCTGTACAGTAGGTTACAAGTGGGTCACTGAATAAATGTATAACGGATTATATTAAATTTGAATTCAATGATATATTATCATTGTATACACTGAAAAAAAAATCGGCCGTAATATGAATGAACTTGTCGTTATTGACTATAATCTTTGACACAACGTACTTTTTTAATAATTCAATAAAATATTGTTCATCGACTTATAATATTATTAGTCAATATTATAAACCTGTGTTTATTAACTCAATAACTGGCCTTTATAAATCCCTTGCGAATTTTTTTTTTATATAATAATTTGTTTTGTTAGAACAAAAAATAGTTATTTTTAATCTTATAGCAAGTTAAATTGTTATACCAGCGTAAAGATTTATTATAATAACCACAATTTTTTTTGTTATTATGTAATAACAGTGTTTTTAAATCTATAAAGATGACTATTTACGAGTACTTATGGTTGTATAAAACATCAATTTGCATTAATATGATGATTAGGTTAATAAGTATAATTAACTATAGTTCTTTATATTTAAAAATTCTTTTTGTGGGTATTTGTAATTTCTTATTCATTGATAATTAGAACCTAGGTTAGGTTACGAAAAGCGATTCTGAGGGGAGACAGTCTATCAGTCTGGATATTTTATATTGTAAAAAACACTTATTCGTCACAATTTTATGTTCGTTTCTATGGTGATAAACAAAGCCCGATAAACAAAACCCGTTTTTAGTGGTTTTTTCGTAATTTGTTGGTGATTTTGCCCGTGGCTTTAAATAAATTTTGAGAAAATCGAAAAATTACTTCTTTAAAGTACCATCTTGATCCAATTTGCTAAAAGATAAGATATGATATTGAGTGCTTACTCCTTCTGGTAAAAATTAGGTTTGTACACATCATAAAAAATTAAAATTAAAAAATAAAATAAACACCATTGTAAAGCTACTAGCTTCCTCAGGCCAATCTATGAGTGAAAACTAAACTAAAACCGGTTGATGACCTACTGGGTACTTTTTGAAATACATACAAAAAAGGATTTTCTATTTTCTATTATAAAATATATAGATATAGATATATACAGTGGGTATATGTACAAATTATTACTCAATGTTAATTCATACATGTAGTAAAAATGTAAAATAAATAATATTATTATTATTAAATTACAACCTGTATTTGGTTCAATTTCGCAACGTTGATTTTGAATCCTTTATCGGCGTTCACAACCGAATGACGTTAAAACAAACGTGAATACAATTTGTATATTTTATCTAGCTAAATTTTAGTATTTTACCGTTACCAATACCAAATACCAATATATGTAATGACCTAAAATTACGCAGCCGCTACCACTGGTCGAGTTATTATTTTAATTTTGACTATTAATACGCTATCTATTGTCAATCAATTAACTAAAATTTAGCGCAACGAATAATCACAACCCATGAGCAATTAAGTTTTTAATTAAATTACATTAAATTAAGTCTTAACTTCTACACACTCCATAGTTTATAACATTAAAACATAGTAACTTGTAATTGCTTATATTTACGTAGTAAGTATTAAGTATTCGCATAATCTATACCGTGGTGAAAATTAATATTACAAAACAATATAATACGAATAAAGGAATTTAATGCATTTTATTTAATGATCAAAAGTTAAAATGTTTACGATTGTACCTATATATTATTGATACCTATACATAATATATTTTTTGTCACGCATGTACCGAAAGTTTGGTTTTTGATAGTGGTCGAAACGTGAGATAGCATTCTTTTTCCGTCCAGCGGGTGGTAAAGTGGGAATCCCTAATAGTGCCTGCGGTAAAAAGTGCTGCGTACACATTTCACGCGCGACGCGCGTATACCCTGCACAGTCATTGAAATCCGACTGAAATCTATACCACGGTCGTCGGTTTCTTAAAAATTATAAACTTCTGGTTACATCTCGTAATCATATTATAACCTCCATGAGCGACGCTTAAAATAAATAAAATCAAATATTTTCTTTCATGAAATATATTGTTGTCGTATAATTATAGTCTAGTTTTTGCATAGATCCCTGCATTACCTTTACCATTATAGATAAATGCAGAGGCGTGACAAAAAATAGTACTTGTGGCTCGTGCGGGAAGGCAATTTCTGCCCTTGCCACACTATATACTATTTTGTCACGCCTGCACTGAAAGTTTAGTTTTCGATGACGGTTGAAGCGTTGGAAAGTGATGTTTTTCCGTCCAGCTGGCGGTAAAGTGGGAATTCCCAAAAGTTCTATAAGCTCAGATAGTATTCTCTGAACAAACAGACACTAAAATCTATACTACGGTCCTTAAAAAACATAAACTTTATGGTTACATCTTATATTCATATTATAATATAACCTCCACGCGTGACTCTTAAAATAAATAAAACCAAATATTTTCTTTCATGAAATATTGTTGCTGTAGAATTATGGTCTAGTTGTTGCATAGATCTCTGCATTACCTTTGCCGTGATCGATGAATGCAGAGGCGTGACATAAAATAGTATGTGTGGCTCCTGCGGAAACGCAATTTCAGTCTTGGGCGAAATACGGTCCTCGCCTGCGATTCATGCCTCACATGTCACCTATGACTGAAATAGCTCACTTCCCGCCCTTTCCACACAATATACCATATATTGGTACAAATGATTTGTATTCTTCTTTGGTGCGTCAGTGCTCATTATATACAGCTGGCCGTTTACTTCGTTACTATACTCCGGGACCACGAGAGGAGATTACAGTCACCCGATGAAAACTCGTCCGATTCAGCGCTTTCCAATCGAATTCGGTTTGCATTCTCGAAACAGTAATGTTCTTTTGTGGGCCGGAATATTATACTTTAGTCCCGATACTTACCAGGACTCCATGCTTCTACGAATCCTCGCATTCCCTGGCATGCCAACTGTTGTTCGGCACCGGTTTGCATGTTCGAACCTGTAATGTTGCTGTATACCGGGGCCCTGTGTAGACGATACCGTGGTTCGTGAAAACCATATAGTCAGACGCGCCAGTCTCGCAAAACGTGGTTAAAAATCGTAAATTAAAGACTATAAAAAAAATTAGTAGCAAATACCCATCAACATAATAATACTATTGACACACAATTACAATTAATATTATTGTTTATATTTAACATAAAATATTATAGAATCTATACTACCGATAGGGAGCTAAATTTAAATATATCTTAGAAAAAAATTAAGGATATACAACTATTAAAACTCTGAGGTTATGGCAAGAGATCAAAATGTTAATTTATATAACGCCAATATTTTTAAATTATTTTAAATAATATGCACCAATAACAATAGTGTATAGACGTCGAAGTACTTTTGCATTATATAAAAAAATATATTTTAGTTATTAAATCATTTTTATAATATATTTTTATACTATTTTATAATTCTATAATTTGTTAATAGCAGTCGTGTTATTTAAGCAATTAAGTAAATATTATATATTTTATCATTTTATTATGTAACTTCAATGTAATTTTCATTGCAATTTTAAAATATTTTTAACTCAGTAGTTAAATCCAGTCATTGGTAAAAACTAATAACCCTGCAGGAGTCTCTCCTATGTGGAATGTAAGTTATTTGGATATTCTAAATTGTAACATTTTTAATATAATTGGTTATGCCTCCAGATTTATTTATTGTAATATATACTTTAATTATACATACCTATAATAGTACAAAGTAGTTTTCAGAATTATTACCAGAAATCGCCATATCGGTGAGCTAGTATAATTACTAATCTTGTGTTCTGATTTCTGAATATCGTTGTAAGTGGTATATAAAAGAATTTGATAATTTTGATATGCTTTAAAGTCAGTCGCGTAGTGAGGTTAGTGCGGTTTCCCTCCCCCCCTCCAATTTTCCCATAAATTCAATTATTTGTGTCTTTGGTACTGGCAATACAATTCATTTATAAATGTTTTATTGCCAGAATTAGGATTTTATAGTATTTGCATATTTATTATGAAATGCTCAGACGCTCAGTAGAGTAAAGTAACTAGTAAGCTTAACATTTGGTTCATGGTTCAGAAAACTGAAAAAAAAACTTTATTTTATATATGATGAGCTTTTTTAGATTTCAGTGCTATTTCTGGACTTAATGAGCTATTTTCAAAATTTAACCTAATTTTTAATTAAAATTGGTTATATTTAATAAAATAAGGTTTTAATAACAAACATGTTTTTGTTTTATGTCTAACTTTAAAAGCAAATATAGTCAATATAGATTAAGTAAAATAGACCGACTACACAGACGCACTGACGCATCATTTTTTATTATGTAAATAGATATTTAGTTTTAATTTTAAAGTTTTGTTATTTGCCGATTTTGATGATTATCACCAAACGAATATTGAAAGCATTATGTAAACTATATTAAGACGATTGTCAACTTGACTATATCTAGTATACCTAATTGTTCCTATTATACCTACTAGTTGTGTTTTCGGTTGAAAGGGTTGCGTTTATTTTTTGTCACGCCTTAAATTGTGCTGAAATCTGTTTTCATATTCAAATTATTTCTTTTTTACTGCTATAGAATTTTATCGAAGTATTCACTTCTGGCGTGCGTACTGACCTATATGATTTTTTTTGTCAATGTTTTTAATTTATTATTAAAAATAAAAACTAAAAATGTATTAATGTTTGTATTGTGGTTTCACTTATCACGGTTTCTCATGACACCACACTTTAATTATATGTAACCACTTTGGTAATTAGTATGCCCTTCGATCACACTTAAATACATGGGAAGACCCATCCATGAAACTATATGTTACTGTCAATGATGTAACTTATATAAAAGCGTTAATGCCATTTTTATAAGTTCCAAACATTAGTAGACGATATCGTCAATGTCTAGGCATTAACTGACAACATGGGCAAGGTTCCAAAATTTAAATATTTTGTTAACAAATTTACAACTATATGACTAAGAAATTGTACTAATGTCTAAAAGTGATCCACAATGTTGAAGATTATGTTCGGAGAAATATTTAAATTGAGTCAGAAATAATATATATAAGATAAATTATACATCTTAATATAACAATAAAGTGCTCGTGATTGGTGCAAGAAGGGTTCCGTGCCATTATCTATAAACATGTTGGCGACACTGTTTATATTATATATTCTGATGGATTTTTAGTATTTTTTGTTATAGCAGCACCAGAAATACACCATCTGTGAAAATTTCATCAGTCTAACTTTCAAGGTTCATGAGATACAGCCTGGCGACAGACGGACGGATGGACAGCAGAGCCTTAGTAATAGGGTCCTGTTTTCTCTACGGAACCCTAAAAAAAAATTTAATTTGAATCATTAATTTTGACAATTTTATGTACTATGACAATTTGATGGTGGGTACAAATGTACGATAGGTACGGTAGGTAGTTACTAGATATATGTCATCCCATGTGTTAGTAGTCATATGCGTGTACAAATATAATAATTTAATAAATAGAATTATTAATTAATTATTATAACAAAAAATATATCGCGATTTATATTGTATACCTACTATATAGATGACATAATATGTATCCGATAGACCTATATTTTACTTAAAATATACATAATGTACGACCATAGACATATTAGATCCGGAAAGTACGTTATTGTAACTACCGCGATTAAAAATAAATAGTTCGACTTTACAACGCAAGGTCGTTTCTAATTAAAATCTAGGATTTTTCTAAATTTTTTCATGCACAACTGTTTAAAACTTATAATAAATACCTAAAATTAGAGTTCATCCAACAACCAGTTTACAATAGATTTTTATTTTTTATTAGAATTGGATTTATCAATCATGTCAGAAAAAGCCCGGAGTTATCGTTATTACCAAGGAAATATTTCTAAATGCATCATTGCTTAAAAATAATGGACATTAGCGTATACCTACTGTCTAATTTGATCGGAAATTTCATTATTGACTAGTCACTAACATTAATTCCTCAATAATTAACGTCTTCTTATCTATGAACATGGCAGTCGACAGCCTATATTCTATAAAAATAATATGGCATTGGCTAAACATTTACGTCAGCAATGGTTGTCAACGCGCGTCCAAAACGTGAGGATTTGACACAGCGTAAGAAGTACCGCAGTCGCCTATGAAGTATTCAATTCAATATTAAAAATAATAATAACAATAAAAAAGCGGGTAAGTGGATGTCGCTCTACTGAACAGTAGATTACAAGTGGGTCTATGTATAATGGATTGTCATAAACTTGAATTCATGATATAATATCATTGTATAAGAAAAACAATTCTGGGCGGAGATGCAGTCTGGATTTTTTTATTTATTATAGCCTGTAAGTTGAATTATATTATTATTTTTTATTCGTTGCTATGGTGATGAACAATGCGTTAGAAATTAAATGCGGTTTTTCGTAATTTGTCGGTAGTTTTTTCCTTGGCATTAAATAACCATTAAGAAAATCGAAAAATGACTTGTTTAAAGTTTCATCTTAATCCAATTTGCTAAAAGATAAGGTACCATATGTTGAAATGGTAGCATTCCATCTGGTAAAAATGTTGTATACAGGATAAAAAAAAACACCATTGTAAAACTACTAATTTCCTCGCTCCACTCAGAATCTAAAATATTGCTCTGTGTGGTGGCGATCATCAAAAATCAATTCTTACGTGGCGCAATAAAAACTAAGTGGGGATAAGACACTCATCTTTATAAACACAACGCACAGACAACAACTGCGCAGTGTTTTACCACAGTTATTGTGAATTAATCACAACGTGAACGTCGCTCGCAATCAAAATTTTATCAAGTCACGTTTACCTTCTTTTTCATTTATTTTCGTTTAGACTTAATCTCTATTCAGAAGTTAAACTTAATTATTGCGTCATTTTCAACACCAGGTATGATCTTATATTGGTATATGTAGTATTCATCTTGTTTTGTCGATAGACGGAAAATCTTAATGTTTCTTATTTCACAACCTGACTATTTTTAAATAACACTATTGATCTTCACAAATATCAACAATTGTACTATACGACATCGTATTCAGGTATCAAAATATATTATAATAATTAAATCTATCTAAAAAAACCAAACTTAGTACACATTTAAAATATAATTTAATTATTAATTCATCATTTTAATGCGTCTTCTCAATTAGAGTTCACAACAAAAAAGTATTTATTGTAGCCTAAAGAATGGAAAAAAGGTAGTTAAAATTTATTTATTTTTCGAATACAAACAACTATTTATTTATTTTATTTTGTTCATTGATAGTTCTATATTATACTATTAATTTAAATTTAAATTAATTAAAAGTATGGAAAACATAATAAGTCTATATTGTTATATTATTTGAATATACTCATAATGTTCTTTGAACTATTAATACAACTTATAATTGTAATTTAAATATGTCATTTTATTTGATAAGTCATTTTTTTTTTTTGTTCCTGTATAACAAACTATACGAATGTTAGCTCACTACTCCATCACAAGGTTAGGCTTAAATGAGTAGATACCTATATTCTTTATCTATACATAATGCATTTATAAGGAAATTTATTAATACAAAAAAAAAATAGCTAAGTATACATTGAGCTAAATAAATAATCGAATACAAACAATTAACATAATTCAAAATCAAATATATTATCGTAAACATATTAAAAGCGTTATCTTAGGGATAATTATTGTTTCTTTCAAACTGTGACCTCTCAATTGTTCAAATATAAATATAGCTAGTTAAAACTTAGAACAGTTATCAATAAACAATAAATGTAGTTGATTAACCGATAAATAAATTTGAGGTGACCTTTCCACACTACTAAATCCGTACTGATCCCATAACATACCAAATGTCGATTGAACGTTTAAAACAATAGTTATTCGTGTACAACATAAAAGCATATTTAATCATAGTAGGGCATTGTAAATTAACATCGTAAGTCATACGCATATCGACCCAACCAACCAAAAGAAGTTTTCATTCCAGTGAGGGTTTCCGTATATATTATTTATACCTAAACCTGCATGTAAGTGAATATACATTTTTTTACATTTAATTATAAACCAAAAATAAACCAATGTTTTTATACCAATCCAATAATATTTAATAGTAGAATAAAAATTACATTCATAGATAATATTTGTCACACTGTTACACTAAATAAACCCCCATAAAACGGCCTCTTTCCACTTAAATAAATTTTATGTTTCTATAACAAATAATAGCTAAGGCTTATGGAATCAAAAAATATTCGAATGATTTTTAAGAATGGACGATGATTTAAATATAAGATTGAACCAGTTGTTTTAGGTTGGCGTAGGTACAGCGCTTACTGGTATTAATAATATCAAAATCATAACCGCACGTAAGCATATTCGTTTATGAAGGACACAACTAAAAAGAAATGTTATTTATTAGTAGTTAGGTAGGTATGACGCTATCCACCGCAAGTGGATTGCGGTCTAGGTTTTATTTACCTTTGGTAAACACCGGGTAATTCAGCATTATAGCCACAATATATATATTTAAAAGGTGTTACGACCGCTATACCTAAAGTTCTACGAAACTAATTTGCATTTTTTTTATACTCATTTGTTTGGTATGAAGATTAGTAATCTAATGAGAAAAGTTTAAAATAGTATATTGTGTGGCAGGGACAGCGACGCCCAAGACTGAAATTTCCTTCCCGCACGAGCCGCATATACTATTTTTTTGTTACGTCTCTGCGTTCATCGATCAGTGTCTGGTTCTGCAGGGGATATGCCCAGCACTTTTGGGGATTTCCGGTTAACCACCCGGCATTTATGAGGATTCCCACTTTAGTACCACTTATAGTAGATATTTATTCTGTACAAATATCATTAAAATATGTAATTTTATGCTGTCAATAAAAATTATTTTATTTAGCTCATATTATATAAAATCAATACTATTCCAAAACGCATATGGCCATACACATATACATAACATATTATATGCATTTGTAAACAGTGGCATTTCCTGATTTTTTTAGTAGAGGGTAGATGAAAATTAATTTCTATTTAGATTATTCTTATTAAAATAACACTAATTGTATTTTACATATATGAACGTTTTTGTTGGTTTTACATATCCAATTCATATTTGTTGTTTTATAGTGCATATTTTTGCTGCATCTTATTTTTTCACCTTCATAGCACTTATGAAAGTGGGTAATTATTTATGGAATAAGATATTAAATTAAATAATAATATAGACTATGGATTTACAATGTTTATAACGATAAAATTACGACCGGTCGTCAAAGATAAGGTTTTAAAATCATACAACTTTTGATCATCCTGTTTAATAATGTAAAATATGAATTAAATTTTTTTTATTTTTTATCAACGTAGATTAAAAATGTTTTTTTGTGAAAAACGAAGTGAAGACGACGAAATAACCTTTTAACCATTACTTACTTGTAACGTAATATCTTAAATACAATGTTTTCGATTAAATTTCAAGTACATATCTTATTGAATATTATAAAGTATTTTTAGAAGCATATTTTTAGTATTTTTTGTTTGTATAAATCCGTCCTCAAGTTATATTGTTTAAGACATGTTTGCTTCGTTCGGCCGCCCCACATCGCCCCTAGGTATATGTGTTTCAGCTGCTCAGTGCTCAGATTCCTGTTTGAGACGACAAAAAAATACTTCAGTGGTGTATAAAATATTGTATAAAAGGTACACACTGTGGCCGTTGAACTGGTTATTATGATGGATAGGAGGTAGTGGTACGGTGCAGGTATGGGGGTGGGGGTGGTTGCGTTAGTGGCGCCAGGTGAGTTGGATATTTCTGATGAAATATTACAATTTATATACAATGTTGGTGTAGATACTCGTGGCGTACACAACAAAAACACATTTTAAATAATCACTTGTTGACGTAATTAAGGTGAGTAAATATAAGCCTAATCATGGCGGCTGATTTCAATGATAAAAAGAGACGGCCATCTATAGTTGTTTTATATATCTATGGTCCAATTACTGGTAGACAATGTAATATTAACAATGAATACATTTTACAGTTCAGCCATGCCGGGAAGCGGATTATTGGAAACTTCTCCCAACTATGTTATCAACAAAGCTGTTGCGACTAGATTTCAACAGCTGCCCCAACCCAAGGATAAGGTACAAGTCATGTACGTATGGATCGACGGAACCGGACAAGACCTTAGAGCAAAGTCCAGAACACTAGACTTTATGCCTACAAAACCCGAAGGTATGTCGTCGATTTGTCGTGTATCTAATTTGAAATATTAGATAAACACCTGTTATGAATATACATTATAAATTATAAATTACATTTGAGTTAATCCCGTCGAGAGCACTAATCATCTGACTTGGTAGTTAATCTAATTAATTAATTATTTTTCTTTATCATAAATGTATATGTTTATAGGTCAATATTTATAATAGTTGACCGGATGGGTCAGTTTAACTAGGATATCATGTTAAAACATACTATACAATTTTTTGTTTGATGTTATCATACTATTATAATTTATAATCATTGCAGTAAATGTACGTCGTCGTTTATATCCTATTATATGAGTAATTCATAGTCAACAACTAAATATTTTGATCTAACATGTATTGTAATTCGCAACAAAAAAAACAGACAAATGAAAAATAGCCATCTGCAGTGTAAGATATTAAAATATAACAAGAAACGTATATGTTATACATTAGTCGCATAATTATTACCTTCTTTGGAATTTAAAAAAAAATTAATTTTAATCGTGTTTCTAATATGGAATCTGATAATAATATAAAATATAAATATTCCATGAATTATATATTTACTAATTTTATATTAACTATACTCTTTTAGTCCTTTGTAATAAATAGATTAAGTTGAATTAAATGTAGCCATTTTACATAAAGTATAATTGGACAAATTAGATCCATATTCACAGACCTCAGAATAAAAGCTAAAATCATTAAATTATCCAACCACTTTTTCAAAGCATGACCCCAACAGAAAAATAATTAACTATTCCAAAAAAAAAAAACACCACTTTCTATGGCCTCATTGATTCAACGAAACATCAAAGGTTTCTATAAATGTTCCAAGAAACCAACCAGCAAATAAATCACATTTAATTCAAATTTATCATACACCCAATGGCCTATGGACTATGACATTACGGGTTAATTAATAAAAATAAATCAATAAATAGACAAAAGTAATATATATTATTTTTCTGTGATAAAAATATTATGTTTATTGAACAATATTGGGAATATGGAAAATATCTAAAAAATTAACTAATTTTATTGTTAAAAAATTGTTATTGAATATTTATATCCATTCAATCAATATAGTACTGACGTACTGTTAAATAATTTAAATTTAAATTTTTTATACATCTCGGTGGGATAAAAATAATGTTTTATTAAAATATATTATTCAAAGAAAATAATGTTTCGCCTGCTTAATAGTGTAAGTGTAGGTACTCTATTATCTTGATTCAAACTTAATATTTGCCTTTTGCCATTTTAATACAGAACTCCCAGTGTGGAATTACGACGGAAGCTCTACGTACCAATCTCAAGGAGAAAACTCAGACACATTTTTGTATCCTGTGGCCATTTTTAACGACCCATTCAGGTTGGCACCGAACAAACTTGTCATGTGCGAAGCGTACAAACACGATCACACTCCGGCTGGTAATATAAACATATTATGTACTGACGAATTATTAAAAATGATGGACACTCGCAATAACAATATGTCCAATTCAGACTTTCACCATTTTGTTTTATTATTTTTTTTTTTTTTTTGTGGGGATGAAAAAAACTATAATAATATATAAATTTCGTTAATAATAATTGTGGAAAACTTGATATTTTGATCACACTCATATTTTTTTCTACCTGCAATACTCAATATTCGGTACTTATTTTGCACTTGAAAAACAGTGAGAAGATAAGGTACCTTATCATATTACAAGTATTTTTTAAGGAGTGGAATTGTCGGTCCCTTGTTCTTACGAGTATGTCAATAAAAATTATACATATAGTTCCGGTGCTACAAATATTTGTGACCTGAGTGAAACCTTGTCTTTGTGGTAAACAGAAAATTTATTTCGTATTTACCGAATTGGTACGGTATGAAACATAATAGTTACAACAATAGTTTCCCTATTCTATTTAAAAAAATATCCATTACCATTTCTTTATTGAAGTAACTATTAATAGTTTCATACTTCATCAATGTATTGAAGTGAAGCATATTTTTTATTATTTTTTCCTAAATGTTAAATAATTAGATTCTTTATGTTTCTTTCAATCCTTTCAATTCTAAGATATTCTTTCACAAAAATTTCTATTATAACAAAATAGTGGGAGCGTGTCAATAAGCTGAACGTGGCAGTTGCACTAGGTCGTATGAAACCCATACAATATCTTTAATCATCGTTATAATAATTGGTCGTTGTAGATTAGATTAATACTTCCCTAAAATACCATGCTGTACTTATCTAACGTGTAGATACTTTATGATTTTTTTTTTATAGTTTAAGATACGCTGATTTTAAACAATTGTATCAATATTCCTCATTCAAAATGACAGTAACAAATTTTCCGACAATCCGTTTTACCACCCTTTCACAATAATCAATTACAATTTTGTTGAAGAAAAATCCCCTGGCCATCCAACTATAACGCCAACCCTGGTTGGTTAGGTTTTTATTAAATTGATTTTAACGTTATTATTTAACCAAATATGTATTATGTATATTGGGACCCCCAGGTGAACGCATATACAATTTAAATATCACGTCGACATTTCTATAATAATATGAAATGCTATTACAATTTTTTTTCATACTATATTTTATATTTATAGACACAAATCACCGTAAAGCCGCTTTGGAGACCATGACTAAAGCTGCCGATCAAAAACCGTGGTTTGGCATAGAACAAGAATACACCTTACTTGACACTGACGGCCAACCGTTCGGATGGCCAAAGACTGGATACCCAGGTCCTCAGGTACGTTTCGTGTATAGATCGTGATGGTCAATAGATGTGATGTATCTAGGTACATTTCATATTACATTATAGATAGGATTCAGATTTTAAAGCAATATATCATCAGTAAAAAAAGCATTTAAAATGTCGAAAAACGAAATAAAAAAGAATTTAATTTATATAAAAAAGTTATTATAAAATGTACCAAAAAATTAAATAGATTTTAGTTGATTTAACTAGTTTGTATAAAAAAAAAATCTGATGGTTTGGGCTCAAAATATATTTGTTCATAGAAAATGATCTTTCTACCTCCACCTAAGTTATTGGAGCGTATTTCATACATAAATATAAATTGTCTAAATTCAGATTACTACTTATTAAATCAGCATCGTTTATTGCTTCTCCAATTAATCCTTGATTGTTATTTTTTTTTTGAATTTCTTCCTATTCTTAGTTTTTCGAAATTACTTTGATGAATTTATTTAAAACTAGGTAATATCATATCAATTGAAAATTAAACACAAAAAAGGTAATTTTAGGTAAAAAGGCAAAAACAGACGAAAAAGTACATCCATCATCTTAGATATTAAATGAAACACATTTTTATGTAAAAATTATTTTTCTATAACTTTTATTAAAAAAATTGCTTTTGCCTTCAAATGCGAACCTTAATAAATTATAAATTATAATATAGTCACTTGGCGACCGTTATTTATTGAAATTCAATTCACGGTATTATGTGTGTATATAGGGTCCGTACTATTGCGGTGTCGGCGCTGATAAAGTGTACGGGCGTGACATAGTGGAGGCTCATTATCGTGCATGTCTGTACGCGGGAATCAACATATCTGGAGAGAATGCCGAAGTTATGCCAGCTCAGGTACCTACCTATATAATTTACACACTCATTAATATTAAACATTGACGAACGTTATTCGCCAGCGCAGATGTATACAATTTGCATAATATATTTTAATACGTAATATACCTTGTAAGGTATCATAAGGTACCTTGTTTTTCCATATGAAATTGTTATTGTTTATTCTGTATAGGTACATGGGTATATTCAAAATATGTTCTGAAAGATTAATTACATTATACATATATATATAGTTATTAATAGTTTTGTACATATTTTGTATAATATTAAAGTGTATAGGTGCATATATATTTATTAGGTTTTAATAGTAATTTTTAGATATTGTTATGTCATTTGGTTATAGAGCAAGTATGAATGTTGTTGTTATGTAGGTACCATACTTAAGAGTAAACAATTTACACTTTTCACATTTTAGTTACTTTGTGGGGAGGTACTTTTAACAGTAAACACTCATTATTTCAATAAGTATTACGTTCAAGACAATTTTAGTTTTACAATATGAAATTTGAATACAACATTATAAAACACCATATTTGAAAATATTATGATATTTTTCTCATCTGAACTTTTAATATCTATTACTATGACTAACTATACGATTTTTCCATTTTAAAGCTGCATTTTATATAAAACTATATTATATAGTAATGTATATTATGTAAGATAATTAAAATATGAATCGTTTATTTCAGTGGGAATTTCAAGTTGGACCGTGTGAAGGTATTAGCATCGGTGATCATTTATGGATGGCTCGTTTCATTTTACACCGTATTGCCGAAGAGTTTGGCATTGTGGTAACACTTGATCCAAAACCAGTTCCGGGAGATTGGAATGGTGCCGGTGCGCATTGTAATTTCTCAACTCAAGCTATGAGAGAAAACAATGGAATAATGTAAACTATAGTTTAAATTGAGAATATATTTTTAAAACTTTTAAAATTCTAATCTAAAAATTAATAACTGTTTCAGTGAAATCGAAAAGGCTATTGAAAAATTATCCAAACAACATATGAGACATATTATGGTGTACGATCCCAACGAAGGCAAAGATAATGAACGTCGTTTGACTGGAAAACACGAAACTTCTTCCATTCAAAATTTCTCGGCTGGTTAGTACTCAGAAGTACTTACTATAATACTACCCCTAGTACTACCACTAAAACATACAAACTGCAGAAGTTGAAAAACCTTTAGAATATTTTCAAAAAATTCCATTTACACAGCTATAGTAAAATGTTTAAATAAATTATTTTTATAATCTTACAGTAGAAACAATAAACATAAACAAATATACAGAGTGATTTGCCAAGCATGCTTACACCAATTTTTCAATTAATAATAAATTAATTCATATTCTGAGTTTTGATATTTTTAAATATACCTTCTTTAAGACCAAATTTTAAAATATTTTAAATTTTTTGTACTATCATTTGTACTATAATAACGTCACAGCGAATCCTGTGACGATTAAAAAACTTATGTTTTTCAAATAAGAACCCATTTTTATTGTAAATTATTTAGTAGATATATTTTTTTAAATTTTCGATGTATCTAATTCAAAATTTGGAAGATGACAAATATTTCAATATATGAGAAACTACTCGCTCAAATTTTGAATTAGGTACCTACATCTACATTTTCTAAAAAATTATCCACTAAATAATTTATAGTAAATAAGTGATTCTTATTTCAAAAATGAAAATTCTTCCATCGACACATGACACTGTAAGTTGTAGAAGTACACGAAACAATAACAATTTTTAAATACTATCTTAAAGTAGGTGTATCACAAATTCAAAAAATATTTTGAATTACTGCATTTTATTGAAGAAAAAAGAGAATGATTGGTAAATCATTCTGGATATGATTGATGGGAATTTTTATTTTAAATCTTTATATTTGCTATTTAAATTTATAATTTGCATAGACACTTAACAGTAATTTTTAATTTAACATACCTACCCTAAAATAAAATTAAACAAGATCAAATATTTTTTACTCGAAAACAAATAAAAATTATCTGTTAAATTTGGACTCCGATACTGATTTGTAACTTGTGATAATAAGTTCACATTATCATCTATTAAAAAAAAATGTTAAAACTCGCTTATTATTGTTCTAGGCGTGGCAAACCGTGGGGCCAGTATTCGTATTCCTCGTGGTTGTGCTGACGAGAAGAAGGGTTACTTAGAAGATCGTAGACCAGCATCCAACTGCGACCCATACAAAGTGACTGAAGTCATTCTACGCACCGTGTGCCTGAATGAATAAAGAAAATATTAAAAAAATAACCTATACCCCTGCAAGGTAAACATAAATATCGCCCCGCTTTGGAAAACAAAATATTTTATCTAATATTTATAATAATATAGGTACAACTATAATAATTTTTGGCACTGCATAATACTATTTTGTTACAGTTTTTTATTTTAAATTCAATACTAAAAACCACATCGAATTTGAATGAGTGCCGCTAAAAAGAAATGTTTATTTTAAATTTTTTATATTATTTATAAATTGCCAGAGTTCGTTTCTAACATACACTTACAATTTTTTTATTCTTGTGTCCAACAATCACCGCATCGTGCGGTCACCACTGAAGGACCCACATTTTTCATTTTCTATTACTTATTTTGAGTTATATTTATTATCACATGACCTAGTTTTTATGTCTAAAGCTTACTGACGAAGTCTTAATACTACATTTTATTGCACATTTTATCATTTTTTACATAACTCATAGTTGATAGTTGTAATATACCTTCAATACATTATATTTAAACATAAAACGACAAATTATATTCATAATAATATTACAATTCATGCTACGAAAACAATTTTATAATACCCCAAACACACTCTAGTGAAGTACCTAAGTGGTTATTTTATGCCAAGTCGACTAAAATTACTTAGCCTTATTTAATATGATACTATTATAAGGAACTGTAAATCACTATAGTAAAATAGTGATATTATACATCACTTTGATTATGTATCTTACATAAAATCATAATGTATTGGATTAAAATTGTATACAGTTTAATATTTTACTAGTTGGAAAAATTTTTTTAGAATTTATGCATACCTTCATATAACAAAAAAAAATAATAATGTATTCTATTCATGTATTTTTATTTATATAAGATTTTACATTTATTTTACTTTTACTAACCAAGAATATATCTTTATTTATATTTGAATATCACATTTATTTTACTTTTACTAACCAAAAATATATGTAACCTTGCTTAGTTTATAAAGTGTATAATTGTTTTTTACAGTTGGACTCTGAATTTTCATCAGCCGATTTTTTTTAACATAATTTTATTATTTCAAATCATTTGGTGTTGATGGCTGAGGCGCTCAGTTGATTTTTAAGACCCCACCCCCTTCTTCTAATTTACTAATCAGCCGATATTCCTATCGTATTCAGTAGGTCCGATTCTATATTAGCTAAAACAATTTCAAGGAAACTATAATAGATGCGGTCAAACCGTGAGTAGCTCATTGACTATACTAATTATTAAAATATGTACATACAACCTTTCGATTTCGTTACCTAATGATCAAACAAGTTCAGTAGAGTAATAATTAAGGCCCGGGCACGAATTATATTAAAAGTTTTATATAATCTGTGGCCTGAATTTGAATGGAAAATGCTTACATAATACGTATTGGTATATTTATTGTATTATACAGGGCGAATTGCCAAGCATGTTTACCACACTTTTATACTTGAATTAATAAACTTATTAAAATTCCGATTTTAAGAAATTTTAAGTGTATATCAAAAAGTACCACCACATCTTACATCTCATTTGTCGCGGTTTCCAAATTGAATTACAAAACTTGAAAAACAAAATGCTACTTTAAATTATCAAATAGATGTATTTGAAACAGTACGAGATAGACTTAGGACAAGTAGACATGAAAAGGAACAAATACTCTATGAAAAATTCAAATCATTATATAATATAAATCCCGGATACAATATTTTAAAACTATACAGCATTCAATACATGGAAATGACGTTGATTCAAAAGAAAATCCAGCTATTGTAAACTGCTACAAACAATGCCCCATAACAAGTGTCAAAAATAACGTAGAACATGTGTTTTCACAGTTAAACTCCATATTAAGTGGCAGAAGACATAATTTTATAGAGACAAATTTGAAAATGTACTTGATAATACATTTTAATCAAATATTGTAAACTAGTTAATTATTATTTTATTTAAATTAAATTAAAACTTTTTTTAAATATTTTATTTTAATATAGTTAATGCTAACTAATAAATAATAATATTGTAAAAAATAAATAGCATTAAAAATGAAATATGAAGTACTTATATTGAAAAATTTGTTTTTGCACGGTTTTGCACATTTTAGCATTTTAATTGCACGTCTTATAAATGTTAGCTGCTCAAAAATGTTGTCTTTAATCATGATACATCGGTGATTGATCAGCTATAATATATATCTAATATGAAAATTAACTCTGTTCATTAGTTCCCCTACACATTATTAGTAAATTACCGTCAAAACTCAAAAAGCAGTAACTCCAAAAACGTAGATTTTAATAGGTAACAATAAAAAAGGTGGATAAGTGGATGTCGCTCTGCTGTACAGTAGGTTACAAGTGGATCACTGTAATGGATGGTGTTAAATTTTAATTCGATGATATAATATCATTGTAAAAGAAAAACGATTCTGAGTGAAAACGGTCAGTCAGCCTATGATATTACCAAGTAGTTTTGATGATATTATTGTGAATAAAGTAATTTATATATAACCTATTTACGTGGAACCTTGTTTTCAATTTTCAATCCTTAGCTATAAAAGTGGAACATTTTATAAATTTTTAACTACAAAATAATTATTAAATTATAAATTTTATAAATTTTGTCGAAATTTGAACTTTAAATACTTATAAAAAAAATTGTGCCTATGTATTTTTAATATTTTTCAACTACTATTGTAACAATATATCAGGAGCCTTGCATTAAATTTTTACGTTTTTCTACCCGGCAAATAAAATTTTATTGATATATATAGAAAAAAACGAAAATAAGTTGAAAATTGACAATGTCTCGTAGCTCAAAAAGAGTCAAATTATTTTCAAAATTTTATCGTGTATGGAAAATGCTAATATAAACATTCAGTGAAATTTTCAAGTATATACAGTCATTCGTTTTTAATTACAATAAAATAAGAAAATCGTTACATGAGAAATCGAGCGAATATCAAATGTTGTAAAAATATGAATTTCAAACGCTCATAAAAATTTAATTTGATTTGCTTGTAGACATTTTTTTTTTGTTGATAAAGGTAGACAAACTTATGGGTAATCTTGTATTACATTTTCAAATCTTAGATTTAAAAAGAAAAATTTTTATGAATTCTCAACTCAAAATAATTTGCTAATTTTCGTGATTTTTCCGTATTTTATCAACATTTGAACTTTAAATGCTTATAAATAAAAACTGTGTCTAAGGATTTTTAATTTTTTTCATCTGCCTTTGAAACAATAACCTAGGAGCCTTCTATTAAATTTTCAAGCTTTTTTACCCAACAAATAAAATTTTATTGATATTTATAGAAAAGAAAACTAAAACCGACAATGTCCGTAAACAGCTCAAAATAAGTCAAAATATTTGGAAAATGTTATGATGTATAGAAAATGGAAATATAAACAACCAGTGAAAATTTCATGTATCTACGGTCATTTGTTTTAAAGTTACAACAAAAACCAAATTCAATTTTGTGAAAAATCGATTTTGCGTAAAAATTCCCGTTTTTCCTTAATTTTTCTTTTGTTTTTCTTGGCGCTTTTGAAAATTACTGGGAATTTTAAATTTTGACCTCCTCAATGCACCAACGATATTCACTTTCCAATCGAAAAAGATACTGAAGTTGAAAATCGTAGCATTATTTCGACTACTTATCGTGTACACAGACACAAAAAAAAATAAAAAATAAAAAAAAATATAAAAACACACATCATTGTAAAATCAATACATTCATCGTTCCATTCAGAATCTAAAACAGTTATCCACATTAAATTCGTCCGTAAAATAAAAAATAATAATTTTTTTAACATTTAAAATATGGTATGTTAATAATTATCGGTCTAGGATATCTCGGCGTGGCTATTTCGGCGTAAGGCCATTTTAAGACATTTCCAGAAAGTTTATTTTTGCATAAAAAACTTTCTCTTTTGTCTATATATGATAATATTATATATAATATGGGTATGTCGCTATACATTTATAATTATTATATGTTGTCCAAGGAAACTATTTAACACCAAACACAAGTTTTTTCAAATATTGTTATGTATTTTAGTGGACTTCCTGCATATGTCTTATATAAATCGAAACATGAAAAGTAGTAAGTATACTTTTATTTGAAGTTACTGTCAAATGGCTATGCCTTCTGGTATCACTATCATATGTGTTAGTAAATTATTTTAGACTAATGTGTTTGAACGTTTTATATATTTAAATAAGTTGTTTTAGATTTTTAGATTTATTAATTGAGTCTATGAAGCTTAAAATAAAGTGAAATATGAGGACGACTCTTCCGTTACAGAATTCATAAAATAAATGATTTTTGTATGTAAGCATGATAGCATGTATTTGGATATAATACACATATTACCTGTCAAAGAAAAAAAATGTTATTAAATTAAAAGATAAAAATGATGGAAATTGTTCAATAACTTGTTTAGAATTAAATTGCAAGTTGTTAAATTGTTATAAATGTGACACCATTTAAACAATTTACCAATGAAATTATTAAAAAAAAGTGTGTAAATGGATAACACTCAGCTGTATATTAAGTGTCTAGAAAAGTGACTGTAATGTCTTTATTAAATTTGAATATCATTGTATACGTAAAATGATTCTGAGCAAAGACGGATCTTTAATTTTACTAAATATATTTTATGATAATATTGTGATTAAAGTAATTTTTTAATATCAGGTATTAGTACTGAAGAAAATTATATTAACTTTGCTGAAAATAATGCATTTTAAAATGTCATTGTGTGTATTCAAATATAATAATATACTTTAAAAGCATCAAAAACACACGAGTAATATTTTTAAATTACAACAAAAAAACTATACACATTATACTTTGTTTAAAAAATTTAAAAATTTAAAATGTCTAAAAATACCTCAAAACGAGTCATAATAAATTGCAAATTTTCGCGATTTTCATGTTTTGACGAATTTTGTTAAAACTCTAACTCCAGTCACTGATTATTGTGGATTTACACTCATTTTTTCAATTTTCGTTATTCAAACTTATAAGGAACCTATTTAAGTTTTGTGACAGACAAAAAAATTTTTTATTTAATATTATTATATTATTATTAGTTTTATATAAAAAAAAATAAAATTGCAATTTCTTATGCATAAGTATAGAAATATAAAAATAAATCAAAACCATTCGTAAGTTGTATAGAAAATGTTATTATAAAGATTCTATAAAAATGTCGTGTATCTAAAACGTTTTTTAATGTTACACCAAGAAATAAAATTGAATTTGTTGTCGAGAACTGGTTTTGAGTAAATATCTCCTTTTTTTCTACACTTTTCGTTTTTGAAAAATAGGTATTGGAAATTTTCAAATTTGACTTCTTAAATGCAACAATTAGACTTAATTTCCCAACATAAAAGATACTGAAGATGAATTCGAAGCATAATAATTACAAAACAAAAAAGGTGGGCAAAGGGCTGTCACTATACTGCACAGTATTTTACAAGTGGGTCACTGTAATGGATGGTGTTAAATTTGAATTCAATGATATAATAATATCATTGTATACGAAAATAGGTTCTGAGCGAAGACGGTCAGTCAGCCTATGATATATCAACTTACGATATTATTGTGAATAAAGTAATTTGTTTAACTATTTAAAACGTGGAACATTATTTTAAATATTCAATCCTTAGCTATATTAGTTGAACATTTTATATAATATGTTTAACTACAGAATTCGAATATTAAATGCTTATAAAAAAATGTTCACATAAGTATTTTTAATATTTTTCAACTCTATTGTAAGAATATATCAGGAACCTTGTATTAAACGTTCACGCTTTTTGACCCGACAAATTAAATTTTATCGATATATTTTATAAAAAAAAAAACCAAAAAAATTGAAATCGAAAATGTCCGTAAATAACTTGAAACGAGTCAAGGTATTTCGAACATTTTATTAAATACAGAAAATGATAAATCAGCATATGGTGTACATTTCAAGTATCTACAGTTCTTCGTTTTAGAATTATAGCGAAATGAGAAATCAAGTGAGTATTCAATCTTATAAAAATTTGAACTTCAAATGTTCATAAAAATAAAATTTGACAACCAGGTAGACATTTTTTATT
Organism: Sitobion miscanthi; assembly: GCA_008086715.1. NCBI lineage: Eukaryota > Metazoa > Arthropoda > Insecta > Hemiptera > Aphididae > Sitobion > Sitobion miscanthi. The sequence continues at coordinate 19,342,173 of CM017801.1, read as the reverse complement.
GTTAAGATAGAGAAACTTATGAGGAATCTTGAATTAAATATTTAAATCTTAGATTAGAAAATAAAAATTTCATTTTTATGAATTTCTAATTCACAATAATTAAAAACAAGAAAACTGATTCTGAAAAAACTAAACAAATTAAAAACTGAAAATGTCCGTAAACTACTCAAATTAATTAAAAATTAAATATTTTAAATTTATGATTTATAGAAATGCTAACATAAACATTCGGTGAAAATTTCATGTTTATACGGTCGTTTATTTTCGAGTTACCTACACCAAAAACTAAAATCTATTTGATCGAAATCCGTTTTGCATAAAAATTAGGTGTTTTCCTTAATTTTTGTTTTATTTTTCTCTGTACTTTTTAAAACTATTGAGAATTTCATATTTTAAATTCCCGAACCAGCAAAATTTACTTTCTAATCGAACAAGATACTGATGAAGAAAATCGAAGCAGTGTTCCTGTCCCAAACGTGATGACAGTCACAAAAGTATAAAATAAAAAAGGTGAGTAAGTGGATGTCACTCTGCTGTACAGTCGGTTAAGAGTGGGTCACTGTAATGGATGGTGTTAAATTTGAATTCAATGATATAATATCATTGTACAAGAAAAACGATTCTGAGCGAAAACGGTCAGTCAGCCTATGATATTAGCAAGTATATTTGATAATATTCTTGTGAATAAAGTAATTTATATATAACCTATTTACGTCCGTAAACAGCTCAAAAAGAGTCAAATTAATTTCAAAATCTTATCGTGTATAGAAAATGCTAATATAAACATTCAGTGACATTTTCAAGTATCAACAATCATTCGTTTTTTAATTACAATAAAATAAGAAAATCGTTACATGAGAAATCGAGTGAATATCAAATGTTGTAAAAATATGAATTTTAAACGCTCATAAAAATTTAATTTGATTTGCTTGTAGACATTTTTTTTTTTTTGATAGAGATAGACAAACTTATGGGTAATCTTGTATTACATTTTCAAATCTTAGATTAAAAAGAAAAATTTTTATGAATTCTCAACTCAAAATAATTTGTTAATTTTCGTGATTTTTCCGTATTTTGTCAAGATTTGAACTTTAAATGCTTATAAATAAAAACTGTGACTAAGGATTTTTAATTTTTTTCATCTGTCTTTGAAACAATAACCTAGGAGCCTTCTATTAAATTTTCAAGCTTTTTTACCCAACAAATAAAATTTTATTGATATTTATAGAAAAGAAAACTAAAAAAAAATGGAAACTGAAAATGTCCGTAAACAGTTCAAAATAAATCAAAATATTTGGAAAATGTTATAGTGTATAGAAAATGCTATCATAAACATTCAGTCAAAATTGCATGTATGTACGCTCATTTGTTTTAGAGTTAAAAACGCACATCATTGTAAAATCAATACATTTATGCTCCGCTCAGAATCTAAAATAGTTAAGGTTACATTAAAAAAATGAAAAAATATTATCTTTAAGGATTGAAATAGTTTTACTAACCTAGACACTTTTACTCGTATAACCTATCCCATCATAAATTAGAGTCACTTAAACACATTTTCTAACTCATTTATATTTTTTTTTTTAGTGATCACAGCATCCGACAATCGTCTAATTTAAGTGATACGTATTATAACTAATGACATTATTTATAGCATTCTAGTTTATTGAAGTTGTTGACTTAACACCAAAAGCTAAACTAACACTAAACAACAATTCTACTCAAAGATGATTGAAATAAGCATAACCTTTGAGATTCAAAAATTTCATAGTTTACGTACGACAGTATTAAATAAGCAAATAATGTATTTTAAGATGAATTTAAAATTTAAATTTATCAATTATAACATTTATACGGAAATCAAAAATTAACAAAATATTTAAAAGTATAACATCGTTAAATTCAAAAATCAAATAACTTTTTAACGTCTCATAAAACCGCAGAAAAAGCATTTTCAAGAAATATTTTGCTAGCTGAAGCAATCCTGCATGTTGAAAATCGAAGCATATTTTACATAACGATCATATTATGTCCCGATGAAAAAACGGATCAAATTATCACCTTATATAAATAAAATCAATATTTCTGTTATAAAAATGGTGTGAAAAACGAATTGTTGTCTTTATATTGATATACAAGAGAGCAGAATAAATAACAATACAATCAATATATCAGAATATCAAATGTTGTAAAAATATGAATCTCAAACACTCATAAAAATTTAATTTAACTTTCTTGTAGATATTTTTTTTTGATAAAGGTAGACAAACTTATGGAAAATCTTGTATTACATTTTCAAATCCTAGATTTAATAAGAAAAATTTTTATGAATTCTCAACTTAAAATAATTTGCTAATTTTCGTGATTTTTCAGTATTTTGTCAAGATTTGAACTTAAAATGCTTATAAATAAAAACTGTGTCTAAGGATTTTTAATTTTTTTCATCTGCCTTTGAAACAATAACCTAGAAGCCATCTATTAAATTTTCAAGCTTTTTTAACCAACAAATACAATTTTATTGATATTTATAGAAAAAAAATTGAAAACTGACAATGTCCGTAAACAGCTCAAAAAGAGTGAAATTATTTTCAAAATTTTATCATGTATATAAAATGCTAATATAAACATTCAGTAAAATTTTCAAGTATCTACGGTCATTTGTTTTTGAGTTGCACCAAAAACCAAAATCGATTTTCTCAAAAATAGATTTTGCGTAAAAATTCCAGTTTTTCTTTAATTTTTCTTTTGTTTTTCACGGCGCTTTTGAAAACTACTGAGAAATTTTTACTTTTTTGACCCCCCCCCCCCCCAAAGTACGAACTAGATTCATTTTTCTATCAGAAAAATTACTATTGAAGAAAATCCAAGTACTTTTACTGTCCTAAAAGGTGATGACAAACACAAAAATAGATAAAAAAAAAAATACATATCATTGTAAAATCAATACATTCATCGCTTCGCTCAGAATCTAAAATACACATCATTTTAAAATGAATACTAATACCTAATGGTATGAAGAAAATTGTAAAAAAAAGCTTAATACTGTTTTATTTTTAAGATATTATAATATTAATAAGTTTGAGATTAAAATATTGAAAAACTGAGTTCTTTAAAGCATGTAGAATTTTTCATTATATTGATAAAAAAGCATATTTGGTTGATTGTATAGAATAAGTTCATTGATCCTGTAGAGTGTATTTTCGCTTTAATATTATAATTAGAATTTTTACATTTCCTGAATTATTTCATGATATATCCCGATAATAATATAATACTATTTATACGTAGGTACCTAATTTATAACCATTAACATAGTAATTCGTAAACCTTGGTTGATAAGTCATTCATTATAGGTATTTTCAATAGCTATAACATAACGAACTATATTTAAACGAAAAAGCAATATTTTTCAAAATTTCAAGTGAAATATATTTAATTCAGAATCTCAAAATCAATAATATTACGTCTTATATCCGTAAGCCGGCGCGTTGTGTAGACAATTTCGGTACATAGTCATTACTTTATTCGGCGTTAACCTCCTTGTTGTTATTGATAAACGAATTCAGTATAGGCGAGCCTTTCATTACGACGTCAACTACGAGTAATATTTAATATTAACGTTTCAATTTATAAGTCAATTCAAAAGCCTAAATTCAAAATAATAACTTTTTGCCAACTATTTTCATTTTTGAACCACTGTGCGGTTGTTGTAAACGTGTTGTAACTTGTAATCGATATTATCGTTTCCAAACATTGACAATCATGTACAATAATCATAATATTATGGTGTTATACGATTTCTAATGCTTTCCCGTTTTTGTAAAAAGAATGTGAACGATTGACGACAGATCGAAGAAATTATATTTTATAATCAACAGAGTGCAAACGATTTTCGGAGCGACGTTTTCGTTGATTTTAATTGTTTGATTATTAATATTATGTATAGTACCTAGTAATATTTTAACTATCCTCCTAATTAGACGCGTCTTTAAATGTAGTTGTTTGATGGACAGTTATAACAGTGACATTATAGTATTTAGTTGTATATTATTGTTTATAACAGAAAATTATAAAGTTATATCTTCTGAACGCTGAAATATAAATAATTTATAAATTGGCTATAAAAAAAAAAGAATTTAATTTAATTTTTTTTGTTTATTTTCATAATAAACATAAATATTATGCAAATAATATAATATTTATTATATAAATTATATATAAAAAAGTTTAAATATTGATTAGAATTAAAGTTATTTCATTTGTCAGGTCATTATTTTACATTCTGTATATTATTATAATAAATATATATAATAGATATTGGATATGGAACGTGGAAAGCTGATGACGTGTTTTTACCAAAAATCCGGATAACTATAAAATAAATATTTAGTCATTTCTGAACAGTATGATTATGATTAACATTCGATTGGAATTATTTATCGATAAACATTAAACTATTCTCCTTTTTACTATGAGTATACGAATACAATATAATATTATTATACTTATGCTGAAATAATAAATGCGTATATTATATTAAATTAAATTGTATAGTAGCCCGTAGGTGAAGTTTAGGTTTAAGAGAGCTAGGTCCCCACCACTGTAACTCATAAAGAGAGTTAGGATGTTAATGACTTTTGCATTTTATAGATTCTGAGCGAAGCGATGAATGTATTGATTTTACAATGATGTGTTTTTTTTTTATTTTTTTTTGACTATATGACTAAATATTTATTTTATAGGAAATGTAAAAATCCTAATTATAATATTAAAGCGAAAATACACTCTACAGGATCAACGAACTTATCCTATAGAATCAACCAAATATGCTTATTTATCAATATAATAAAAAATTCTACATGCCACAAAGAACTCAGTTTTTCAATATTTTAATCTCAAACTTATTAATATTATAATATCTTAAAAATAAAACAGTATTAAGCTTTTTTTTACAATTTTTTTCATACCATTAGGTATTAGTATTCATCTTAAAATGATGTGTATTTTAGATTCTGAGCGAAGCGATGAATGTATTGATTTTACAATGATATGTGTTTTTTTTTTTTATTTATTTTTGTGCCTATCATCACCTTTTAGGACAGTAAAAGTACTTGGATTTTTTTCAATAGTAACTTTTCTGATAGAAAAGTGAATCTAGTTGGTACTTTGGGGGGTCAAAAGTAAAAATTATAATTGAAAATAATTTGACTCTTTTTGAGCTGTTTACGGACATTTTCAGTTTCCATTTTGTTTAGTTTTTTTTTTTTATAAATATCAATAAAATTTTATTTGTTATGTAACAAAGCATGACAATTTAATGCAAGGCTCCTGATATCTTGTTACATTGGCACAATTTTTTTTTTTTATAAGCATCTAAAATTAAAATTTTGACAAAATTTATCAAATTCAAAGTTTAAAAATTATTTTGTAGTTAAAAATTTATAAAAGATTCAACTTTTATAGCTAAGGATGGAAAATTCAAAACAATGTTCCACGTAAATAGGTTATATATAAATTACTTTATTCACAAATCGAATCAAATATACTTGGTAATATCATAGGCTGACTGACCGTTTTCGTTCAGAATCGTGTTTCTCATACAATGATATTATATCATTGAATTCAAATTTAACACCATCCATTACAGTGACCCACTAGTAACCGACTATACAGCAGAGCGACATCCACTTACCCACCTTTTTTCTTTTGATTCTATACAATGCTCTTCTAGCTAAAAATATGTTTGATGCTCCCTTGATGCAGAATATTCTAATTTTATTTTGTATTTTTTTGCATTTTAAGCTATAAATTCATTTTATTTGTTTTTAACGTTATTTTTCAACATTTTTAAGTCCTTTTTCATCTTTTAGGACATTTTTTGTACCTCTTGTACAAAATGGGGCATTTTTCTCAAATTATAGATTTTAGGGGCAAATGTTACACCCAAGTGTGGAAACAAATTTAATTTATTTAAAATCTAACTATGGATTTGGACCAGTATTAAAAAATAATTTTAATATTATTAATGTGGGATTTTTGTTGTGATTACATTTATCACATTTCGATAAGATTTATTCTTTGAGTGTTATAAAATGATGAAACAATAAGTGCTCTTTTAGACATACGCTGATCATACACGCTTATCGAGTATTACATTTATAAACTGTATGGAATAAATCCGATAAACAAGATTAAATTGACATAGACATTAGACGTATTGATTGACGTGCTTATAATTGCAGTAAAAGAAACTATTGTCAGTAGTGATTTGGCTAGAATATATTTTTTTTTTTATTTATATTTTAATTTTTAATTTATTTTTAATACTGAAATTTATTTATAAATTATTTAAATGCTTAATATATTTATGATTTATATTTTAAATTACTATTACACCCAATATCACACCCATATCTCTAATAAATATTATTATTTATAAATACGTTTTTTCACTTACTTAATTAGTTTTTTAGATATTTGTTAAGGTAATTTTTGCACTTTTTTAGGGCATTTTTAAACAAGAAAGTCATGGTCTAATTTTTGCGAGTTATTATAGATTTATTGCCAAGTTAGCTTGCCCGTCTTTACTTCCATGTGGAATTGACCTCTCATAACTTTTAAGATGAAACTGGCTTGCTCGCAGTTTGATTTTCCTCAAATTTATAGTACCTTGTAGCTTATAAGGAAATAAATAGTTAAAAATAGTATTATTCCGATAAGGAAAAATATTGCTTTCCGAAAATATTGTTGTATAAGTGAATCCCTCTACGCACAAGTCTTTAGATTATCTACGCGATGCATGGCGGACTACAAAATAATTTCAAGACAACACGAAAATAATATTATAAGTTTATTGTGCATAATATTGTTTTTTTATATTTTGTTTTAAGGGATATAACCTTAAAAAATAATTTTAAATATAATTTATCGAATAATAATTTTATTTTGGCATTTTTAAGTTTTTGTTTAAATTGTCTATAGAAATTTTTTAATTATTAAAAATCGTTTCGAAAACATAGTTATCAGTGGCGTAAACGGGGGTCGCACTTGAGACCCTGAAAATTTCATAGGGTCGCAAAAGTATCTTTTTGCGACTCCGAAAAACCACAATTTCAGTTTCAACAAATTGAAATATCAATATAATCATAAATTAACTAATTTATATTTTGAGAACCAATGTTTAACTTTGTTTTGATGCACTGGAATCATTATAACATTTTATCCTTTCCACATTTATTTATAGTTTTGTTATTAACCATTTTCTATCATTATACCAATATGTATATTTATATTTTATTGTGATCGGCCGACTCGATTCTCAATGGCAGCTGATAGTGAAAACGTGTCTCACAATTTAAAACTATTATTTGTTTGTTTTATATATGCATTTATTTTCGACACTTGTATTATTTTATTTCTTATCCGCGAACGATTTAAAATTAAAAGTGTTTTGACAACTTGCTAAAATGGATAAATTTATTATAAAAATATCGAAAAAGTCGAAAGAAAGTGTCTTTTTTTTCTTCGTATAATTGTTTAGTACACATACCTATTTAGTATGCATTAAATTTAAAGTAGCCCTTAAATATATTACTGATTTATATTATATTAAAACTAAAATTTCAAAAAATAAAAACATTTATATTTGATCTGTTAGTTAATTTTGAAATTAATTATTAAGGTAATATTATATTATTGAGCAAATTAAATTTTGGTATATATTTTTTGTATTATTTCGGTACTTATTGTTGTACCTGGTTATTAAAAAAATATTAAGACAAATGCTCAGAAAAATGTTAGCTTATCTGAAGAAAACCTCCATTCCCCAGGAAAAATATCAAAAGTGGTACCTAAATATAGTGAATAATTAATTTCATATCATATATTTAGTATTCGTATACAATTTATTAAAATTATATTTATAATAATTGAATATCATTAAATATTAAAGGATATTTTGTTATATACCTACTTCTACCTTAATTCAAAGTGAAAATTCTGTCACTAGTTAACCTACGTAAAATAAATAATAATAAATGTTTTAGTTAATTTGTGTAATATACCTAACCTACGTAAAATAAATAATAGTAAATGTTTTAGTTAATTTGTGTGATATAAAAGTGATAAATATGTATTTAAACATAGGTACAAATACAAATAAAAATAGTACATATTATAAAAATCTAAATATCAGCTGATATTTAAAATATAAATTTTATAAAAAAAAAATTGTTGTATTTTATGTATTCATATATTCTTTAAGAAAATTATACATATTTTATTGACAGTAGTCGGTAAGTAATTATTACCCTATTAATTATAGTGCATATTCATAATATATACCAATTATCAATAGATACAATATGACAATATGTGTTTAAGCCTTTAGGATTAAAATAGTTTTGTTGAGTTTATGTAGGTACTTGTAATATTAAATATAGAATAAAATAAAACATTTTAGGGGGGTGTGGATGGCTAAGCCCCCCAAAAGTCTGTCCAACCTAGAAACTTATTGCAACCCTAACAATTTAGCCCAATTTACACTACTGATAGTAATAATTGATCATGTTTAATATTGTATTAAACAGTTATTTATATTCAATGGAAATAATACATCCATTCGTCATCACTGTGTGATCTGTGTAAAAAACTGTGATTTAGTATTTGTTGGACAGAGGAGATGGAATATGAAAAGCCGATACATTGCTATCGAAAAATTGAACAACTATTAAATAAATATTTAGTCATTGTTTGTGCAGTATATTCGTAATTATTATTAATAAGATAAATTCCTATTTTGTTAGGTAAAAAGTAAAAAAAATATATTAAATATTTGAATTTTGTTCAGGTAAAAATTAGGGATCTCGTACTAAACCTGATATTGACAAGGAAAAGTCTGGTGGTTCGAAGCCTTCTATTGCTGATCGTTCTAGAGGTGACCCTAAAGGATCTCTATTAAAAGTTGTGAAACCAGTTACTACTGATGCCGAAACAGGTACCTACAAGAACAAATTTCAAGAATGGTATTCGAACACATCACTACACAGCACTGCCGTACGTAGTGCCATCTGAAGAGTCAACATCAGAATCTAATCAGCCTAACTTGCGAAAGTCACCGCAGAAAGAGACATCTGATAAAAGAACTGAAAAAGAGCAAAAATCTCCTCAAACTACCATAGTATTACAGTCATCTAACACAAGTGATGCATCATGTCATACTTCTCCAATGGTTCTCAATGATCAGTAGGCTCAAACTACTACACAAGTTGTGACAGTGGATACATGATCAGGTAAACCATCACTGTCTGCTACTTGTTCAGAACATACTGAACATGTATCAAGAATTGTTTCTGGATATGAAAGACATGCAATTACTACTACTGCAGCTCTTGTGACTATAACGCTTGAATCTACTACAACTGCTAAACTATCAAGTATAGAAATAGAACTGCATCCTAAAAAATGCAATTTAAAATCTAACTATACTCAAAGCGATATGAGTGACAATTCATCTGCCACCAATTTTATTGGAAATGATACACAAGAAACTACTTCGACTATAATGTCTGAATCTACTGCAACTGCTGAACTGTCAGGCATAGAACCAAATCCGAAACGACGCAAAGTGATAAGTTCTTTGCCACGCTAAATTAAAGACTAGTGATAATTCATCTGCTTCTAATGTTAATGCTGTAGAAACTAATCCGTCCAGCTCAACCAGTGAAACTGTTCCATTTACAAATTACTATCAAATATTATTAAACATTAGAAAACAAGTAAATTGGTTGAATAATAATATATTTAATACAATTTTAGTTTTTGTTTGTATACGATATTATTGTTATTTATTTTTTTATGTTTTGTAGATTCATGAGAGGCGTACAAGGCTGTTTCCTGTGCAACCAAAACCACCATTTGGCTTTGAAAACTATCCTATAAAGAGGCGCACGTACCTTTTGAATGGTAACTTTAAAAGCAACACAACTCCCACACCAGTCAATTTACACAAGCAGTTAAAAGAACTGTTTGTTGAACAAGAGAAGAGAGGCAAAAGCTTCGTGTACAGGTTTGTTTTCAGTTGGGCTTTAAAATATAAATAAAAAGGAATATAATATTATAACTACTATAATTCCATAATATGTTTAGCACATAGTAGAAAAAGAAAAAAATGGTGTTGAGCGTTGAACAAAAGATACTCAGGGTTCATGGACGCGTAGCTCATGTTTTAACTAATCAGCCTTTACCATTTTCTGTATGTACTATACTCAAAGACGATGAAGTATATAATATTGTGACACCCGAGCAAGAAGAAGATAAGAATGAACATGAATGTTCCCATTACAATGGTCATATTTTTATGTCTTAGCTACAAGATATTGATGATAAATGGGAAAAGATTAAGGTAATAATTTTATACATTACAACTAGGTATCTATAAAAAAAATATTAAAATATTTTATGATTAACAAAGATATCATTGTTACTGAGACAACACAATGAGACGCGGAGTTGATATTTTTTTATTGTTATGGAAAAAATCAATATTTTAGTTGACCACTTCTTAATGTTTTTTGAATTGACCTTAGCTTTTTAGATAAACGTTTCTTTTGGTACAATTAAATGCGTAAATCACTTTTCACATAATGCTTAATCGGAAAGAAATAATATAATATGTTGGTATGTAATATATAATGTATTGTATAATTATAGTAAGATTTGTTTTATTAACATATTATATATGTTTTTAGGCTGGAAAACAAAACCTCGTAATCAGTTTGCTAAACTTACGAGTGACCCTGCAAGTTAATACAACTCTGTGTAAACTGATACGTACATCACCCCCTCCCCCCCCCCCACCAAAAAAAAGGAAAACTCTGGCTACGCCACTAAATTTAGATTTCAATATTGTAGAGACTTATATTTACGAATATGTAAAATCTTACTAGTCACAAAAAAGTTGACGACACATTAAGGAACCTCGCTACTATTATCAATTTTAGCTCAAAAGTTTTGAACATTTTAGTTTTGACTTAAAAGTATTTTACGTTGTCCGATAATAATTCTGAAAAAAAATTTGAACTATCGTGATGACAGTTTCTACACAGAAAAAAATTACTTATGTTAGTTCCTAAAAGTTAACATCCAGTCGTCAAACGGACTACATTAAATAAATAAAATAAAGTATATTTTTTTCACCCTAATTCATTCATGAAATGAACATAACTATTATGATATTGAATATTATGTTATGAATTATTTTTGCGTTTAAGACATTAGCATCAGTTTATATTCATTTTAATTTAATATATAGTATTATTAGCTGAACCCGTGCACTTCGTTGCCCGTTAAATGTACCATCTCTATATATGACTCAAACTCTGTTCAATTCGTTATTTAATATTCGGTGTATGGTGTTCAAAATTAATCTTAACTTTTCTGTTGCCTGCAATAACTATTCTGATTCGCAGCTGTATATTATCAGGTAGGCAATCTACTTGTGGTAAGCTAACGTGTTGCGTCACTGTTGTATTTTTGATATCCAGATTTTCTAATTTTCTGGTGGATTTTCCTAAAATTTTCTTTCTTAGAAACCTTCTCCCTAATATACTCTTTCGTTAAAAAAAAAATCAAGAAGATCTAATAAGTAATTGCAATGTTTACCCTATATAAAGATTTTCATTTCACATTTATATAGTTAGAATATATATATTATATATTGACAAAAAATAGTAATACAAATCAACAAACATGCCCGTAACCAATAGCAAGCTATATCACTATTATTATTTTAATCTGTTACTAAATTTTTATTATTTAGTTCATTTTTTTCTGAATTTTCTACTTTTCCTGTGGATTTTTCTAAAATTGAATTACATAAGAATCTTCTCCTGACAATTATGAACACAACAAAAAAGAATTAGCGAAATTGATCTAGCCGTTCACGCGTGATGCGATAACCAAGGGAAACAGGGATCCATTTTTATATATAGAGATATAACATTTTATTATAACAATAAAAATTTTAATAATTAAATTATATTATTCCTATATTATTTATTTATTATATTTATTGTAAAAATAATAAATATAAAATAAATACACTAAACACATAATACATTTATCCTAGTGATGTAAGCTCGGCAAATTTTTACCTCGTAAATTTGCCAATTATTTTTTTACCGAAAAAAGTAGCATGTGACACCTCCAATTGAACGTCTTCATGGTACCAATATTCATCAGTCATAACATATTAATATAATAGAATAGTTTATATTATAAAATGTAAAACGTTTACAACCACTAATAGTGTAGTATACCCAGTGGTGTGACGAAGGACTTTATTTGAGGCACGTGCCTCAGCTTAAAGGGTGGTGGGTGTCTTGGAGACTAGGAGCATTTTACATATAGTAAATAATTACTAAGTACACACTAAGACTAAGCCAATCATTCTCAGTTACCATATAAGTAAATACGTAATTATTTATATAAGTATTTATAATTACTAATATAAATTATTGTGCTTCATAAGTTAATGAAGTTCACCACGCCACTGAGTATACCTCCTACATAACATTAATCATACGAATACACCATAAGAATATCTGAAACGATCAATTATTATCGCAATTTATATAAATTTGATTTTATCACAGATATAGATAACAAACCACGTTTTAAATACTTTATCCGTTACAGTGATTACACCACTTATACCTGTTGTACCTCATCAATCATTAATCATTACTACGATTATAAAGTTCTTAATTATTATCAACCTAATCATTTAAAACTTATTGAACATTTTGACGTTCGCTTACCTAGTCAACTTTTTTTTTAATTTGTCAGTTCATTATTATTTATTTGTACCTATAAAATATTAAAATTAAAAATAACTTTTTATTTTTTGTTTTAAGTTAATAATTCTAATTTTAACTAATATATATAGATAAATAACTATCACAAAGATTGTGAACTATAATAAATAAAACTAAAAGACTAGAGATGACTTTATTTTGTTTTTTGTTGTTGATATTATAGGTACCTACTTAACCAAAATATTTAAATTCCAACAAAAGCACTGACAGAATAATTATATTACACCTATGCAAAATAAAATATTTACTGAAATTAATTAAAAATGTAGAAATAATTATAAATTGTCTATTAAACTAAAAATTGTTTTATCCTTAAAATATTAGTAGGTAATGTTAAACTTTTGAAGGCTTTGGGGCACCGGTTAAACTTCTCTGATTATTTTTAAATGTTCTCTACGATTATACATAGTTTTTATTATTTTTTACACGTATTAGAACTAGAACCCCAGTCACAAAATTTAAAAAAATTTAAAATAACGACCAGGGTGGTCAATTTACTAGGTAAGTAATTATTTACCAAGTAATAATTACTTGGTAATTTATTTACTATCTAGTAAATAAAAAAAAATAAATGTTTCCATAATTATAAGTTCGTGAAAATTCGTTAGAGAAGAGTTTATGGGGGTGTACCTATGGTAACATACCAAAATTATCAAAATTTACCAAATTTACGGTAAATTTACATAAATTGTTCTTGGTAAATTACCAAAAAAAAAATGTACGTAAATTTTACATCTCTAATTTATCCATACTTATACTATTATATTTCGATAATCACAGATAAACGATTAGTGCAGAAACTAACATGAGTTATTTTTTTGCCAATGTGGAACTGAAATACGTTTAAATATGTAAATATTAAAAATTTAATATATTTAATATTTAAATACGTTCATGTTATGATGATTCGAATATTTTTTTTTTCAGAATTTCATTCGGACAACGTAAACTATTATTCATTTTATCAAAGCTAAAACTTTTGAACTAAAATTGACGACAGTAGCGAGGCCACTTAATGTATCGTCGAATTTTTTGTGCTTAGTAGGATTTTATGTTATATAATTTGTCCACAATTATAGGAACTAACATAATATTTTGTAATTTTTGTACCGGCCAGGTAGGTCTCGTGTGTATGAACTTATATATGTTAAGGTGAATGACGACATTTGGTGAATGTTGACATTCACTGCTGTTTTTGGTGAATGTCAACATTTTGAATGAATATTAAAAATTTGCAAACAGTCACCGGTGAATGTCTACATTCGCAACGATTATCGGTGAGTGTTGACATTCACAATTGAGTTTTGGTGAATGTTGACATTCACAATATTGAGTTTTGATAAATGTTAGAAATTTTTAGTTAAAATTGGAGTATAGACGTTATCGTGTCATACGTTAAGATTGTAAATGTTTATAGATATGATATTGTTCACACGCAACATTTAATCGAACGGTGTTTAATGGTCTATATAATATTATCAGAGATGCATTTAACGTTACGGTATCTGCCTGTCTGCCTGTACCCACTACCTATCTCTCTCTCTCACACACACGAAGCTTTTGCTTAATCGCATAATTGGCGATACGTCCGTCATCGTACCTAATTTAGTAGTGATGGAAAATACGTTTGTATCGACCAGTGTCGACGTATTTCATTTACCTTGCTTACACGAACGGAAAGGCAGACTGTTGTGACTAATTGAATTTGTGATACGTTCGAGTTACTAATTGTTCACGTGTATAATGGAGAACATACGAGAAGTTTTTTACGAACAATTTAACGCTATATTAAGTATAGAAGTTGCTACTGACCAATCCGTGTCCTTAAGAAAAGGTTCCACTTCAATTTGTCAAACAGGTGGACAGGGGTACTTGAGATGCAATCTTAAGGCAAAGTGTGTATCGAAGAAGTGTAGTTGTAGATCCTCAGGCATTTTATGTAATTCAAAATGTCATAATAGTTTATCTTGTTGCAACAAATAATTTTTATAATATAAAATAAAATAACTTATGGTTAATTAATTTGTAAAAATTATTTTATCACTAGGTATTCATTTTTTTTTACAAAATGTTAACATTCACCAAAAACAGATAGTGCATGTCAACATTTACCAGTGAATGTCTACATCTAAGAAGAAATTGACATTCACCAGAAATTTCGGTGAATGTTAACATTCACCTTAACATATACACTTGTCCCATTGAAATCTACTTACAATAATAATCATAATAAATTAATTATTAATTTACGACTAACACACTAACCACAAGAATATAAATTGTGTACCTACTATAATTTTTGCTTAAAATCTTAAAAAAAATAATACTTTTGACATTTAAAAATAAATAATTATTTTATTTTACCTACGAATTTTGACGTTTACACGCGCTGGCGCAGTCAGGAGCAATTCATTATTTTTTTCACACACAACCACACACAATTATTATGATCGCAATAATTACTACGCAAAACATTGACAAGACCTGGAAACACAAGCTTGTAAAGATACAAATACTGAACTGTTTTAAAAAAGGTCGATATCGAATCTTTTCCTTATGATTCCAAATTTTGATGTTTAAAATACGTACCTAACGTTTTGTTCTAGAAAACAAAATTATTGTTTTTATTAGTATAAAACACTCACAGACGTTACACGTTATCGGTCACGATAAGTTTGTTTTTTACCGATAAAAAACAGTTCCGTCAAACATAATGCGTCGTGTCGCGGGCAATTAAGATTCTGCTGAATATCAATTTTATTTTACGAGCCGACGACGGTGGTCGTGAGTAACCACGGTAATTACCGATGTGAGCCCCTAGTATATAATTAAGTCATTCCATACTTTAAAATTTACTTAAAATCTGAATATTGAGAATTTAAAAAAAATAATAATAATATTGGAGTAAAAAAATGTAAGAAAGTCGAAATCAATTTTTTTTAGAAATTTTATCGAATAAATTATAGTTGGTAAATACGTGAGCGCTTACTAAATGTTATGTCCTATTATGCATTTAGCATGTGACTAGGACCAAATATTAGAGAATTTAATAATGTTTAAGTATTAAGTGTAGGTACAAATAAATAATCACACACGCGCACAGACGCTCACATGAGATAAAACGAATAGCGCATGCGCGATTCTTTGCGGTGAGAGTCTGACCGAAAATGATCATTCTTAAAGAACGAATTGATTTTATTCTGATTTCTAATTTAATTTAACTGTTTTATTTATTACTGGTAATTTGGTCTTCAGTATTTACTTGGTTTCTTGGTAATACTATTAAATACAAGAAATAGTGACTGTCTTCTGCCTGATTTTGAATAAAAACTAATTTGAAAACTCACTCTGCGAGAGTGCCAGATTTCCGGTTTCTGAGTGTGTTTTAATACATTTCATGAATAAATTATAGGTAGGTAACCTAATCCCATTTACAATTCAAAAATAATTTGGTGACCTTTATGTTTTGGTACCTATTTTTTAAATAATATTGGATATATAAATCTATACAAAATACTCAGGTTTTGATATTTTTTTTATTACTGGGTAGAATGAGTTCTATGAATATTAACAAACGTAAGTAGGTTTAAGTATCTAATAAAATGTGTAACAGTAACATAGTAATTTTTACTTTAAAAAATATTATAAGTCATATTAAGTAGAACTAGGAAGTTGTAGGAGTTCCATATTATTCTATAATAGGCTCTCGATTTATAGCAGACCAAGCTAAAAATCTGAGCTATATATAATGGTCAGTTTAAAAATCAAATATTTAAAATGCATAGGTACTTTGAATAACTCGGCAATTTTAGGGGAAAAGTGTATATTTCTTCATTTTCAAACGCATACAATATAATATATATAATATGTACATATTCTTATATTTTCAAAAAAAAATTGATCTTTTTCTTTTTCAAGCTTTTTATTTTAATAATAATATTGAATAATATTATATACTCATTATTATTTAATATAGGTATAGGCATTAATTGTTATCGTCTTCGTCGACTATTAATTTAATGACAACGCCGCCATATTTTAAATTTTATAAATTTAATTTTCCAAATTTTAGGTAAATTTCTTTTACCACAAACTAATAACAACATAAAATAGTTTTTTTCGGAGTATTGAATTTTTGAGGGGAAAAGTATCAACATTTCTAATTCTAGGATTATAAATGGAATTTAAGAAAATAAAATGTAATTTAATTCCTTAAATTTACTGGTGTATTGTCGAATAATTTTATTTCAATAGGCTCCGTGTCTACTTCATCTAGACCCCACTTAGATTGTGAAAAAATATTTTTATATTTATTTATTGATTGTAATAATTCACTTTTTTGCTGAATTGTTAAGTCTGCAGGGTTAATATTAAAATGTCCGCACGTTATGTTTAGAGATATATGTTTCAAGTTTTTTTGAATTCACAAATTCATCGTATAACTCATCAAATGTTTATAGGTGTTTATATTGTTACTTTATTGGAATACAATCACAAAACAAACTTTTCAAATTAAAATATCTAAAACAAATAAATAAGCTAAATAATTTTAACTAATTTCTTTTGCGACGTACGGCGAGTTATTTGTATATTAAGAGTTTTTGGTGAGTTATTTTTTGTATTTAGCTAGGTAGGTATGTTTAAAAATACCGGTATACCCTGCGAAAAAAAGTCTGTGCACACCTATGGTTATAGTATATTTATTCATTTTATAAATAGGTACTTTGTTAAAACATGCAATTATGTTTAAATCATAAATTTAATATAAGATACTAAATAATATGTTCTATAGTTGTACTAATCAACTATCAAGTATTAGCAAAAAAATAGCATAAATTCTATGACCGTGAATACGTGTTTTGATAACAAGATAATATTATGAAATTTTATATTATTATACAATAATTGCATATGAAAAAAAAATGTCATATAATTTAATATAAAATATAAACATTAAAATTTTATAACGTTTAATTAATATCCGAAAACGTAAAAACGATATATTTATTTTGAATTTAAGCCCTGTACATATACGATGTATCGATTAGTATCAGACTTGCTGTGAATACAAATATATACAGTGGTGGATTTAAAAGGGACAGACGGGCCTGAGCCCCCCATTGGCCTACCGTCTTGGTTAATAAATTGGGCCAATTTACGATTTTAGAGTCGTAAACTTGAAAAAAAACAATGGATACCTATTAAATAACTAGATATAGCGTTAAGGCGCCCGGTGCCGATGCTTTGTTCTCAAAAATACACTCTGCGGGAATAACGATACCGCCTTGTAGATCAACTAAATTTCATAATTTTTTTTTTAATTGCTAGAGGAAAATATTCTACAGCCCGCATCGATTTCTGTTTTTGAATACTTTATTTTTAAACTTTATAATATGTCTAAAAAGAATATTAAGATCATTTTTTTTACAAATTTTTCAATACAATTATTTGAAATAAAATACAAAATCAGAGGGTTGTAGGAAATCTTCTTCTTTCAGATAAAAAAATTAGTATCAAAATCCGACAATTCTACA
Source organism: Sitobion miscanthi (assembly GCA_008086715.1). Classification (NCBI taxonomy): domain Eukaryota; kingdom Metazoa; phylum Arthropoda; class Insecta; order Hemiptera; family Aphididae; genus Sitobion; species Sitobion miscanthi. Next base: position 19,323,764 of record CM017801.1, on the reverse strand, counting down.
AAGCTTGAGAGTTATTCCCGTAAAGTCATTTTTTTCGATATAATACACCCTATCAACCTCCACCCCCCTAACCTATATTAATAGGTATCGGATAGTAGATTAGTGGAAAAGTCTTATAATTAAGGTGGTAACTAAAATATAAAATTTAATTTTTTAATTTTATAGTATTATGAAACATTTGAAAAACTGACACGGGACCCTTAACGGATTGTATAATTTAAGTATTAACACAAAAATAAAAATGATATTTATGAAATATACACATATGCACATGTATGATGTATAAATGCCTAATCGTACAAGCTACTTAGCGTACGCAGCGCAGCTTGTGGCTGTTTAATCGCGCTCATTTCGGGGCTTTTTTCATACGGCCCGTACGACTTTGGTCTACTTATTCCACAGACTTATTGTAGACTACACAATTACTACACTAAAGAAATCTTTATCTCATTCTCACAGTTGTAGATATATCTAATAAACCGTGCTTATTCTAGTAGTCAGGATAAGGTCTATGATATCACCACTGATTATATAATCTGTGATAGTGCTATCTTGAATCGTGGTGGACAGTTGTGTTGTGATGACTGTCACTTCAACATTGTTCTATGATAATATTACGACGTATTCCATAGGTATTGAATATTAATTTCTAAATTCTCGTTGATCTAACAACACGATAATATTAATACTATAAGATAAAATTGATTTGCTATTTTATTGCCGAAAATCGTCGGGAGATCATGTCGAAATATCCATCTGAAGTATGTTCCTATTTCCATATTATATATTGTCAAAATTAAAACTTTATTGTATAAAATAATTTTGATCATTTTTCGTTTTTACATAGAGACGACTTTTAAAAGAATTAAGATCCTTTGTTGATGAACCGCCCGAAGGAATGTCCGTAGATGCCGAACAAACCCAACAAAATCTTAAAATGTTAGTAAAAATAATAATCAATAATCATAATAACATAAATTCACAAATAGGTATGTACAATTTGTACATATCTGTGCATAAATGTTGATATTGTATGTAATCTGTGTCCTGTGATGATATTGTGGTGAGTGCGCATCAATTGTTTCGAATATTCTCAAACAATCTTGCCGTGCGGAACGTACTGTGTTGCCACTTTCGCGTCTCCGGGAATGTTCTCAAACTTTTTCACTCTATCGCCACCTGTTACCGCCCCAAAAATATATTATTACGGTAAAACTTCACTAAGACGGAATCAATATTAGGTCCGTCTAATTTTTCCGACTTGACGGGATTCACATTCATATTATTGTGTATTTGAATTGGGACTAAATAAATTGTCCATGTTACCAGTGTTTTCGTCTTACCGAAGTTTTACTGTATTATATATTATTAAAATTTCAAGTTAGATACTTATTGTAATTTTAAAATGAATTGGTATTAATTATGTTTTTGTTGTATTATAATGTACAATTTGGTTTAGATCTTATGGCTATTATGTAGATCTAATATCGATATATAATATATTTAATGCTAGTTCTGCAACAGAAATTCAGATATAAATACTCTAAAATTCTTAACATTTAGATTGTATAAGTTATTTAATATAGTTAAGAATCTAATATTTTAGAAGCGAGTACCTATATCTTCTCAAAATACAGATCAGCGTCAGACAAGATAAAGACATATTCTAAAGAATGTTATTTAATCAAATAAAAAGTTAAAATAAACTTTTAAATGCAGTTATTTAAACAATTTAAACTTAGATTTTCTAATAATAAAACTATCATTTGAATATGACCTTTTTATAAAGTATTACAACTTTAAGCAAGTATATTTTTATCAAATTAAATTGGTTCTACTAAAACAAGTGTTCATGTATATTAATTTAATTATATTTTATACCTAGAATATCAAAAATATTGTATTGCTATCTAATTTTTAATTTTACATTTTAGTTGGATTGTATGTATGAAAGGTGCTGAAGGTACTTTATTTGATGGCGAAAAGTTTCAACTACAATTCAAATTTGATGGAGTATATCCTTTTGAGGCACCTGAAGTAAACAGTTTATAATATGTTTTAATAGGTAGTCAAATTGACTACCTTTATATACCTATATATAAATAAATAATTTATATATGTATTTTTTTAAGGTTATATTTGTAGGCGATAACATTCCAGTCCATCCACAAGTGTATAGTAATGGCCATATATGTTTATCTATTCTTTCTGATGAATGGTCACCAGCATTAACTGTTCAGGCTATCTGTGTTTCAATTATGTCTATGCTGAGCAGCTGCAAAAAAAAGGTGAATTCACAAAAATAATACAAATAAGAAATAACATTATAATATTCAGCAAAGCTTAAACTAATTTTAATGAGTGGCATCATATGGATAACATTACCCACAAGTCACTACACAAAAAAGTATACCCTCACTTAAACATAAATATAATTTGATATAATAGTTGTTTTTTATTTTAATTAATTATGACGTTTTACTAGATGTTTATTTTATGTTTATAAGTATATTTTTTTATGTATGCAGCTATAAAGAGGTAAGAAATATGAATGAATGAACATTAAAAAGCGTATTTTAGAGAAAGGTAATATTTTTATAAGTAGTTGACTTGAAAATGTTATAGAAAAATAACAATATAATATTTTCTATGATAAAAACTAATTATTGAATGAAAATGTTTGTATAGTTTGACATAAAATCTAGCTGAGTGCTATGGAAGGGTATGTCATATTTCAACATGTTCAATTATAAAATTTGAAAGTGGTTTTTTTTTGCTTTTATCAACAATTTAAAAAAAAGCTTATTTTCATTTTTTCTGGTTATTTTTGCATATCTTTGCTTAATTATGATGTATGATGACATGTTCCACAAACAAAAACCTAAACATTTTACTAAATTTCTGTTTTTTTTTTTTCTTTTGTTCATGGTAAAGCTTGAATTTCAAATAATTGTTTTCCTTATTGTATCATATTTCCTAGTAATAAACACCGGGACTCGTATTTGCTCTCTTATATAATAACCGTCCAAATTAATCAATTTTTTTTTTAACAATTTCAAATTTATTCTTTAGAAGAGCTATAAAAAGCTAAGAATTATAAAAAATAAGTTTAAATGTTTTCAAAAACTTAAAAAGACTAAAAAGTATAATGTGATATATAATATGGCGTAAATTAAAAATGCTCATTAGTCAATTAAAACCTGAGTTGTCGTTAACAACTTACTAACAAACACAGACAATGTTCTTACCATTAGGTTTCATTATAGGTCAATTCACTCTAATTTTTAAACTAAAGGAGTTAAATGTGATCTGCTGAACGTAAATTTGCTATATTACACACTTGTAAGACGGAAACAAAAATATTATGATGAACATTTAGATGGAATATTTCTATTTTTTAGTAAATAACTATATTTTAAACTTTTGTAGGATATAAAAGTATGAACTCATAAGTCATAAGTTATTGCACATTTCTACCTAATGTTTTAATTTATTTATCTATTAATGTGCACTTATATAAATTAAAAATAATTGTGAGCACTTAATTATTTATATAATATTATTATTAAGTGTTTACATTATAATATAACATCATAAATATAAATGTATGTATAAACATAATATAATATTGTATACCAAAAATAATTTATATTATATTTAACAGGAAAGACCTGAAAATGATCGTAAGTACGTTCTTACTTTGGGTAACAAAAATCCAAAATCCACAAAATTGGATTTTAATAGTAAGTAAATACATTAAGATATGATAGTTTATGAAGATTTTGTGTTTAATAATGGTTTAATTTGTTTTATTTTTATTTTTAGGTAAGGAGTTATAAAGTACTGACTATCAATTCCATTATATTTTTACTATATTTATTTTTATTATTATTATTCAAGAAGATGTCTCGCTGAACATGTTTGTAATATATTCTAATTTAGTGACAATTGTGTTCATATTTTTATTACAATTAAATGTACTCACTTTAACAAATTTATTAAGTGTGACAGATTATTTTAAAAGTTAAGAGAATAGCGTCTGAATTTAAGCTTGAGTCATCATTAAAACTATTATATTGCTCCCTAGTTTGGTTTATTGTTAAATATAGATCAGTGCTGTGGGACCCTCACACAACCTCAAACTCCCTCATATTAGAGTGCGTCAAAAGACGTTTCCTATCTTTTGCTTCATACTTACTAAAGATAGACCATGCCCCACATGACTATTTTACTGTTCTCACAAAGCTTAAGCTTTCATCACTGGCTGATAGAAGAGTAGCTGCAAATTTATCGTTTCTGAACAAACTCATGGATGGTTCTATAGATACCCCCACTCTCCTTTCCAATACCAACTTTAGAGTTCCACATCATTGTCTCCGTCACCATACTCCTTTCTCGGTGCCGAATTATACCAAAAATTACGGGCGAAATAATCCCATCCATCGCATTATGCGTTTGGCTAATGAAGAACCTACCTTTTTGTCATAACCATGTCTGTAATTGATCTGTTACTATTATATATCTATATTTTTATATCAATACAATATTTTGTAATGAATTTGGCTCTGTCCAATATGTATAATAATAAATAAATAATAATGATAAAAGTAGATTTTTTAATTATAAATACCTAAATATTATTACCTTTCCGTCAATTATTATGCACGCTAGTTAATATAACATAATGTACTATTATTTTAAGTTGAGTAGTATAACACAACAGTGATATACTATCACCAATTAAAGTTATGATCATTAATTTAACAAATTCTATTAACCCAAATATAGACAGTATCGTTTCAGATAATCAGCAACAACAAAACCATAAAGAATAAAAGTTTAAAAAAATTTATTAATATTTTAAGATTTCTAATATATATATTTATTGCAAAACAATATATAAACATTTTCTTATAATTAAAAAATACAATATCTGTTCTTTATATTTTATAAGTATTATATTACTAGTATTTATTTTTAAAGGTAATCTATACTTGTATACAATGTCATATTATCAAAGTATCACCCCACCGAATAATAGGACTATTAACAATTACAGCTGTGTTTTCCAACTTTATTCTATGCCTTTTTAGTGATTTTCAAAAACCATGGAATTGATTCCGTCATCGCTAATCTTTGGATTCGCCTGGCTATTGTTGTACCAAAACCTAGCTGTTAATTATTTTGAGTGATAAAAAGATTCATAAACATATTTCTTTTTATATCTTAGATTTAAAAATGTAATACAAGGTTCTTCATGAGCTGTTATAATAGCAAATTTAAAATGTTTAAGATACATAAGCACTATTTATTTTTTTATTAGTATTCAAAGTTAATATTTTGACATAATTCATAAAAATCACAAACACTTGCAAATAATAACTTACAAATATCTACTTGAGATTCGTGTCACACCAAAATATATTATTATTTATAAAATTGGAAAGTGTTTAAAAAATGTAAATATCTGTTATTATGTACCTATTTTAGACTTGAATTGTATCAAATACTATAGAATATTTACTCCCTAATATTTGGTTAGGTTAGGTCATATAAAAACTACTAAAAAATATAAGATAATAAAGTCAAAATAATAATAGGTAACTAAATGATGGCATTCATGCCATAAACAACAGCGGATGGTCACAATCTCAAGAATACGTGAATCCAGCTTATTCATAGGTTTCATAAAAGTCACAGCCATATAGTTTTTATATGCTAAGCAATATTAATTAATATTCACAAATTGATGTTAATAATCGCAACCTTCCACGACCAACTTTTTGGTCACAATTCCATGGACTTCAGTCTATGACGATAGAACGAGAACACCACTTCTAAGTTATACATTTATAATGGAGCCCACAATACTACATATTCAGATAGTACCATAACCATTGAGTCCTGAGTAGGTACCTTCATGTCACACACACAGCTTGTTCAACTTTTTAAATTTGACTTGAGTTATATAACAATAAATCTACCATTATGCCATTTAACAGTTTATATCAAATATTGATATTAATAGATATTTTTATAAATATAATCTTATTTATCCGATTTTCGTAATTACCTACTTCTTTAAGATTCTGTATGCGATGAATGTATTGACTTAACAACTTTTTCTACATTTAACAAAAAAAATTTACCGAAAAGCCAAATAATTTTTTTACTAGCGTTTGAAGTTAGACATTATGCATATGCATCGGTAAATTAACCAACTCTTATACGATTTTCTTATTTTGCTGTTATTAAAAACTATTTACCGCAGGTACTTGCAATTTTCATCAAACGTTTATTTTATTATTTTCCATACATGGTAACATTTTCAAAATATTTTGTATAGTTTTGAGTTATTTATAGACATTTGAAAATTAAAATTTTTAGTTTTTTATTCTATAAATTTCAATAAAATTTTATTTGTTGGGTGAAAAACCTTGAAAATATAATACAAGGTTCCTCATAAGTGGTTGTAACAGCAGCTGATAATTACCAAAGATACATAGGCACAAATTTTTTATATAAAGTACCTATTTCAAATTTGTATTTTGACAAAGTTTATCAAAATCTTAAAAATTTCCAAATCTATTGTAGCTAAACAATTATAAAATATCCAATTTTTACAGCTAAGGATTGAACATTTAAAACAAGAATTCTTATAAATAGTTTACAATGTAACCAAAATATCTAAAAAATATTTATACACACTTATTTTTTACAGACATTTTGAGTTCAAATTTGGATGAAATTACATATTTAAACCATGAATAACTATTTTAGTTATTTTGTTGTAATTTAAAAATTTTATTGGTGGGTAGGTATATGAAACTTTAAGGGTATATTATTATATTTTATATCCATGAGATTTTTAAATATAATTTTTTTGGCAAAAATGATTTTAACCTACTGTACTACCTAATACCTATAATAGTAATATTAATTACTTCAATCACAATAATATCATCAAATATATTTATTAATATTAAACGCTGACAGACCATCTTCGCTCAGAATCGTTTTTCAAATACCTACAATAATTTTATATCACTGAGTTAAAATTTAATACCGTCCATTACACTTAGCCGCTTTTTTTGTATTCTATTTTCTTTGGTTGTCGTCCTCAGCCTTCGAGGCAGTAAAAATGCTTCAATTTTCTATTTCATCAACTGCATCTTTTCTGGTAGGAATGTGAATTTAGTTTGTAGTATGGTGAGTTAAAATTAAAAAATAATCATAGTACTAAGTTTTCAAAAGCATCCAGAAATACCAAATAACGAAAAATGGAGATTTTTTTACGCAAAACTAGTTTTCGACATAACTGATATAGTTTTTTTTTGTTGTTAACTTGTAACTCACAAACTAATGACTGTAAATACTATTATAGGCAAAAGAAAATGTCGATTATTTTTATTAGTTTAGATTTTTTATGAGTTGTTGTTAGAGCAAATTAAAAAAAAATTTTAAGAGTAATTCCACAATAATTGTTTATGAGTGTAAATTTGACTTGCCAATCATTTAAAGACCATTTTTTTTTTTTTTGTATTTAACCTAAACATTACACCTGTACATTATTTCTAATTTTTTGTTTTTTTTTTTATATTATCAAGCATTTTAAATGTTACTGTTACAGATAGGTATACAGGGTGTAATTGAAAAACTGACTTTTGGAATAACTTTTGTTCTAATCAAAATTTTAAATTTTTTTGTTCATATATAATTAATAGCCACTTGTGCAATGTGTAATAAAAAAAATTATTTTTATTTTTTAATACGAAAAATAAAAAATTTAAAATTTCATTTGAATTTTTTTGAATAAATTCAAAATAGCCAATTTGTAAATCTGACTATAAGAATGATTTGGATGTTAAAAATATTTATTTAAATCAAGTAATTTATTTTTTAGAATTTTTTAAAATATCAATATTTTGTTGATTAAATTAATTTGGAACGCAATAAATTTTTTAAAAATATAATTTTTGGAAATTTGGTAACATGGGTTTATTTCTTAAACTATTTACTAATCATATAATGTTATCAATTTTTGTTATATGTTTAAGTAGCATACATTTTTTTTGGTCAATTCTTTCTGTTAAAACCTGTATACAAGGTGATCCACAAATCAGGCTCGCCCTCTTTATTATTTAATAATGAATTTATTTAAATTCTGATTTTTTTATTTTTTTAATATACTTACAACCATATTTGAATATTTTGAGATTATTTGACTTAGTACTTCTAAGCAGTGTCCTATCCTGATATAAACTTTTGTTTTTTTAATAAGAACCCCCTCTTTTTTGCCGTAAATTATTTTTTAGATAATTTAATAAAAAATATTGATGTACCTAACTAGGTAATTCAAAATTCAAACAAGTAGTTCTCAGTCATTAATGTGTTTATACTAAGGAAAAAAATACTTAAAATTTGTTTTACAAAAATAAAAAATATATTATGTAACATTGGATCTAGTGAGTATACTTGAACAATATTTACAAATTATAAATGTTAATAGATGAATATTAATAATTTTAATATTCAATTTACTATAGTCTTCATATCTTCCAAACCGATAACCATGGACCTATTATCCTTGATACCCAAAGTTAGAACACAGCTATGTTTCCACTTTTTACAAGTCAAGAAAACTCTAATCCTGAAGTTCTGGGAACCATAAGAAGTCACTTGCAGGCCTTGCAAATTTCATTGAAATATTATTTTCCAGACTTAAATGTGAAACAGTATGACTGGGTTCGCAACCCATTTACATCCTTGGTGCAAACAGATGACTGTGAATTACAACAGGAAGCTGTGGAACTAAAAAACGACCGTACGCTGCAACTAAAATTTAAAGAAATGTCGCTCAACAGCTTTTGGGTGAGTCTCCACAGTGAATACCCTCGACTATCAACGAAAGCTATTAAAGTGGTACTTCAATTTTCGACGTCCTGGCTATGTGAACATGGATTCAGCGCGCTCACAAATATTAAAACAAAAAACGCCAAAGACTTACAAAAACAACACTAGAAGACGATATGAGACTCGCTCTATCAACCATCAACCCTCGAATTCCACAACTATGTAAAAACCACCAGGGTCAAATTTCTCATTAATTTTTAGACTTTATAGTTTATTCAATTATTATATAATATATATTTAAAAAAATCTTAATTATTTTTTTTTCAATTTTCAATTTAAATGTTTATTTAACAGTAAAGCAAAACTAAAATTTTCAGTTATTATTTTTCTGCGTACTATATTTTTTATAGCGCTTGTTTTTTATATAACTAATATTTTGATGTTAGGGAGACGTAGTGTTGGGTTATCGTGGATGAGGGTGACATGAATCCAAAAAGGTTGAGAACCACTGCATTATAGCGTGACATATTATTGCTATGTGGGCAGGAATGTGTTTGGCGCTCTGGTGTCTGTGTCTTTCCACTTCAACATAATGTCGGAAAGCTTTTCTTTGGCCAACAAACTCTGCTCGGAATTGCCTAACACCTCGTGATCACATATTATCCTACAAATTAAAATAAGTGTTATTGCAAACTAAATGTAATAAAAAAAATATCCACGTACGACACGACATTGACAATATTTTATTATGCACATATTTTTGCAGGTTTTGGGGAATGAATAAAGAAAATTTTGGCAAATAAAAATATAATTTAACCTAAGTGAAGTACCTACATAGATAGATAGTTAAAAATGTTATCTTTTAAAATTAACTGATACTCAAAAAAAAATATCGGAATGAAAAACTATTTTTATTTCATTATCCAATATTGTGTTGATGAACAGTTACATAGCTCCCTCGACAGCTAGATCTCGGTGACTAACTGACACAATAGGATCTAATTGACGGGGGATTAAAACGACCAAAGCGAGTTTATAAATTAGTTTTAATTTTAATTACTAATTAGGATTATTATTTTTATTTATAAATTAAGTCGTTTTACCAATTTTAAACTGTAATGGGTTTATGATTTGTACTTATTGTATTGCATAATGCATAGTAAGTACTAAGTAGGAACTAAACTACTTTGTTTTATAGAACAGTCGAACAGTGTTGTTGTGATCTAAGTACCTTTTTTTACATTTTGCTATGGAAATATAGACATTTTAACATTTATAGACACAATCAGACGCATATTAGATAATAATATATTACAGGTATTAGGTACCTACCTACCTATCTACTTGGTACCTACTTAGTACTTATATATATACTACACAAACAATTATAAAAACTATTAAATTAGTAAAGTAGGTATATTTATGTATGTACTAAGTAGATAGGTACCTAAGTAGATATATAATAACTAATAATAATATAATATTATTATTTATTATCTACCTATTATGTCATTATACTATGATTATAATTTATAACTGTGTGGCCCTTTCTACATATTTTTCACAGTACAAAATATGTACATTATCCACGGCTATTATTTTAATTTATTTTAATTTTATTGTTTATAAATTATATCATAAAATCGTCGCCATCAGCTGTCATCATTCATCAATATCTAAAGATCATAGAATGTTTTTGTCGTTTATGATCGTATACTGTAAACCGTAGTGGCATAGTCTATGGAATACTATTATTCCTTATACTATGGTCTATACTGTAAGTACCTACTATATCGTTTATCTCAGTGTTATATCTATATATGTTTACTATATGTTATTGACTATTTAGTAGTTTAGCTAAGGTAGGCATTAACTAGTTAAAAAAGTTTAAGTTTAGCCATGACTAAATAAACTATTTAGTCATGAGTTAAGCTAAATATTTAGTTTACCTATTTTTAACTTAACTAGTTCAATTAACAAGTCGAAATAACTTAGCTATTAGATTCTAAACGAAGCGATGAATGTATTGATTTTACAATGATGTGTGTTTTTTTTTTGTTTTTTTTTGTGTCTGTCATCACCTTTTAGGACAGTAAAAGTGCTTGGATTTTCTTCAATAGTAACTTTTCTGATAGGAAAAAGAATCTAGTTGGTACTTTGGGGGGTCAAAAGTAAAAATTACCAGTAGTTTTCAAAAACGCCGTGAAAAACAAAAGAAAAATTAAGGAAAAACGGGAATTTTTACGCAAAATCTGTTTTCGAGAAAATCGATTATGGTTTTTGGTGCAATTCAAAAACAAATGACCGTAGATACTTGAAAATTTCACTGAATGTTTATATTAGTATTTTCTATACATGATAAAATTTTGAAAATAATTTCATTCTTTTTGAGCTGTTTACGGACATTGTCAGTTTTCAATTTTTTTTTCTATAAATATCAATAAAATTTTATTTGTTGGTTAAAAAAGCTTGAAAATTTAATAGAAGGCTTCTAGGTTATTGTTTCAAAGGCAGATGAAAAAAATTAAAAATCCTTAGTCAGGGTTTTTATTTATAAACATTTAAAATTCAAATCTTGACAAAATACGGAAAAATCACGAAAATTAGCAAATTATTTTGAGTTGAGAATTCATAAAAATTTTTCTTTTTAAATCTAGGATTTGAAAATGTAATACAAGATTTTCCATAAGTTTGTCTACCTTTATCAAAAAAAAAAAAAATATCTACAAGAAAGTCAAATTAAATTTTTATGAGTGTTTGAGATTCATATTTTTACAACATTTGATATTCACTCGATTTCTTATGTAACGATTTTCGTATTTTGTTGTAATTAAAAAACGTATGACATTAGATACTTGAAAATTTCACTGAATGTTTATATTAGCATTTTCTATATACGATAAAATTTAAAATATAATTTGACTCTTTTTGAGCTATTTACGGACATGGTCAGTTTTCAATTTTTTTAGTTTTTTCTACTATAAATATCAATAAAATTTTATTTGTTGGGTAAAAAAACGTGAAAATTGAATATATATTTAATATATCCTGATATATCGTTCTAATAGCAGTTGAAAAATATTAAAAATACATAGGTACAATTTTTTTTTATAAGCATTTAAAGTTCAAATTTTGACAAAATTTATCAAATGTTTAACTTTTAAAGCTAAGGATTGTAAATTTAAAACAAGGCTCCATTTAATAGGTTATATATAAATTACATTATTCACAATAATATCATCAAATATACTTGGTAATATCATAGGCTGACTGACCGTTTTCGCTCAGAATTGTTTTTCTTATACAATGATATTATATCATTGAATTCAAATTTAACACCATCCATTACAGTGACCCACTTGTAACTTTCTGTACAGCAGAGCGATATCCACTTACCCACCTTTTTAAAGTGTTGGTTTTAATGTTTTTATACATAACATAATAGTAATCTAATACTATTATAATACTAATAATAGTAATAAATGATATAATGCTATTATTTGAAATATCTGTTTCTTGATAAAATAATATCATATTATATAGAAAGAAATAAAATACTTTTTATGTGAGCCACCTGCCGATTAAAAAAGTTGAAAGAACTTTTTTTAAACAGTTAAGTTAATATTTTGTTCATATTACTTTTAGACTAGACTGAGAGTTAAATTTATTATTTGCTAACTAATAACTTTTAATTTAACGACCTTGTCTTCAAACTGCATATTAAGTAGTAAGTTTATACTTTTATTGTTAAAATATCTTATGCCGCTTCCTTACAGTAGTGGTGTACTTTAAACGTAAGATTCTTATTTTTAGTTTCTTTATCTTGTCTGCCATATTGAGTGTAGGTAACTCTAGTCTCTAGGATTTGAATAATTTTATTCTACCTACATCAAATCGTATCATATATAAATTATAAGAAAGTATATTGATAAAGTGAAATAAGATGAAAAATTTGGCTATTAGAATATTATTATACTTGTCAAACAATTATAACATATGTTGTAATTTCTCCTCTACATAAAGGGCATCTGTAGTATGGTATCGTACTGTATAATGGCATTCTTATGTATGTTTGATGGCAAGGAACACACAATCCTTGATGTCTACATGGTAATGCTATGACAGTAGGCATTGAGTGATGGCATATACAACAGGTTTCAGATATGATAGGTTCGACTGAAAATTCAATGTATGTTAATTTATTTAAGTATACAAATTTTAATTAATGCGTTTTATGCATGCATGATAAATGATTATATATTTTTAGTGTAATATTTATTTACTTGTCAAGTCTTCAAGACTAATATATGTATTATTCGGTAAACGTGGTGTATTTTCTTCTTCTTCTTCTTCATCGTCCAGCCCATTAATAAGATGCAACACTAAAAATAAAAAAATATTAGGGCTATTATAGCTGTATCTAAGTGAGTATATTAAATTTTACTATTTATTTGCCGATCAACAATAGGCCATCTTTCTAAAATAAATTCCCTCATATTAATTGATTGCCGATTCACGACTGGTTGTATTCCAGGAAGTGGAGGTGGTTGGGGAATACGCATGGGTCTGACTACTCCAAAATTTGGAGTAACATGTTTAGTACGTGCTAAAAATTCAAATACTGTAGAACACCCTTGGGCTAACAGCCAAGAAGCCAAATCGAGGTTTCGCTGGTGGTTTATCCAGATTTGCTGTTGTGGTTCCCTGACCTGGATACCATCAATTGCCAAATTGTAATTAGCCAATATACCACTTGAGTATGTAATTAACCCTTCTGCAAAATTTAAATGTTTTATAAAACCTATCATGGTAGATTATATTTTTTTATTAGACATTTGCGGTGCCTTATAGTGATAATTAATTTGAATTTATGAATACAAAAATGTTTTTATTAAAAACAGTATGTACAAGGTACATTAGTAAAAATTATAAAATATATTACTTAAAAACACCCATGGTTCTGGTTGACGCATATTACTCATGTGCAAGCGAAGCTGTTGATGGCTAACTTCCAACACATAGTTGGTCTGCCAAATAACACCGTTGACGGACAAGATGTCTGCATTTGGTCCTGAATAATGTATACATGTTTTTAAATACACTGTAATTATTATTCAATATTTCTCAATCAGTGTCAGTATTTTACTATTTATATTTAAATAATTAACAACTAAATAAATTAAAATAAATAAGTACATTTAATTTTAAAAAAATTTGTTCAATTACTTAAACAAAGTTCTTTGTTATTAAAATTGACAAACAATTTGACAACTATGCTAAGTGAAACTAAAATGTTAAAATGTAATGCATCATATTCCCGATATCATCTTCTAATATTTTTCAGGTTTAACAAACCTTGGAGCCATGTAGAACTGTAATACTGGAAATATCTTTGGAATAATCTACAGCTTTCCACTGGCAAACTATTTTCAACATTTTCCATGTAAAATTGTTTTATAGAAAAATAACCATCCACCACCTTATCCACAGGCAAAAGTGGTAATGCCATTAGCATATGTATGATGTCATATGCATTTTGATGCCCAGTACATATTTCTATCATTCCTAAAATACATTTAAGATTATTTAATATATACTTATTGAACTATCAAAAATATTTATAAGCTTACCAAATTCTTCCACTTTTCTCCACAGAGCTTGAGAGCTATGGAACCAACAACCCGTTATCGTTACATTATTGAAAATTGCTTTCAATGACACAATTGCAGCTCTCTCAAAATCTACAATAATTGTTTGTGGTGCCCACTGTGGCTCAATTTGTAATAGCCGTTTAAATAAAGCATTGTAAGCCCTCACTGTTTTTCTTGACATCAAAGCAAATGCTATTGGGAATCCCTAAAATACAAACATTTTATAATTTAAAATGTATACACAGTTAGATACCTCAATATACTTAGATATGAGATTTATGAATAAGTAATAAGAAAAAATCTTAGTAATGGCTTTTATTGGTTTAAGGTAAGCTGCAATGATTATCACATTATAATATTTGTATAAATGAATATAATTATTTTTAAGTATAACTCACGATGTTAAATGTTATACCCATTATAACATATAGCTGTTGACACTCCTGGTTAAATGATGGAGCTTCAGCAAATGTACCATACATCAAAAACGTTGATCCAGTCCTCAGTATACTGAAAAAGAAAACAAATAAGTTTTATACAGTTATTATAATTTATTTACATAGATACCTATCAAGACTACATAGTACTTACTTTTTAATTTCTGGTAATACAAACAACATTGTTATCCCTTCTTCGAGGTCAATGCCTATTTTTCCCATATAAATCGATTCATTATCTATCACTGGAAGATGAACATAGTCTCCAGTCAATTGGTAATGGAAATCGGTCATGGTTTGTGGTGATGTTGGTTGATTCCATTTTCTATGCCTTTGCATGGTTCGCCGATGGGATACAAATGGACCAATATTTATATTATTGAATTCAGACATAGAACTTGTCTAAGAAATTAATAATATAGTATAAATTATTTAATATTTATTTGAAGATGATGTAGATATATTTTTAAATATTATAAATTCGTCATTGTAAATTATACAAAGCAAAATCTGTTCATTTTTAGAACATTTGTTACAAATATTTCTGAATTTTGATACAATATTGTTTCCTACACGATTGTTTTCATGAACAACAGTTAACACAAGTTTTGTTTTATCATTTTTTGATATTTTAAATTTTGCTTTGCACCTAAAACAAGAAAATATAGCTATATGAAAAAGATTTTATAAAATTAACAAACAAGGCTGTTTTGTTTTGTTTTTGTTTCAACAATTACTATAATTATTATTTGAAAGAATGGTCGTAATTAGTAAAAAATATATAATTTTTTTTAAATTTATAACTTGAAAGTTCTATACACAAAAAAGACTTTCGATTGAGTATTTGTAATTTAATGAAATTAAAAATTAAGCATTGTAACTATTATGCATACATTATGCCCTTAATATTTTATGTTAAGATAAAAAGCGTAGTTTCTTGCTCAAGACACCCTTTTATATGAAAAACTCTCACGCCGCGTAGAGTGGTCTAGTTTCATTAATTTTGTTTTTGTTAGAAAGAATAGTGGTGTAGTGGAGGGTTAGGTTAGGTTAGACCCAAAAATACTCCCTGGGTGCCGTTCTATAGGTTTTGTTGAGAAAATCTGTGGGTCGAGAGGGGCTAAAATTACATTTTATGGGTTAACGTAATATTTCCAAACACCTGTCTCCTTAGAACTTTTTCTCCCAAACACTGCAAGGATATTGATTTCCACAAAAACTTGAAAAAGGCAAAGTGATTGCGTCTATAATTCTTGAGATTTGCATTCTTAAATTGCAAAGTATTGAAAAGCAAATGTCCCCCGTGTGCTGTGGTTGATGAAAAAGTAAAGGTTGAAAACAATATTTAATTATTGTGTTTTGCCAGTAAATGGTAAATTGTACAGAAGTATAGTCAGTACAGAATTCTGTAGTATTACGTAATGATTAGTGAAGTTTGATAACGTATCTATAGTTTAATATTGGAGATTGAGCATATAACATTGTGACATAGGTAGGTAGGTAATTTTTGGCATGTTAAATTCTTATAAATAACTTTTGGTGTCAACTAATAAAATCATGTTGGCTAATGGCCGATTAATGCCATAATCATCTACTGATATAATACTGTTTTGTAAATTAAAAATTGTGAAGTAGAAATCAGTCAATTATTGGACTTTTATTTTAAAAGTCTTCATTGATTTTAAGTGTGAATTGTGAGTTGTGACTACTTCCAAACAACCTTATTACCTTAAGTCTTAAGGATAAACGTATCTGTATAACTACGAGAAGTGATGGTATGTGAATTTTTACTCAGGACAAAAATAACAGGTTAAATCATTTCGAGATTAGAAAGTTAGGGCGCAGCGGGGCTATGAGAGTGTAAAAATCAGCTGACAGTTGTACCTTCATAATATTAGATTAGCCAGGTACCTACTAATGTACTATCATCACGGACTAAGATATACTTATATATTATATATCTTAGTCCGTGACTATCGTACAGATCCAACAAAAACACCTATGATAGTCACAGATGTCCATATTGCACATAGTATGATATAAACGTAAAATATTAAATATTATATTATTATGTGCAGTAGAGTTGCTGCAGTTTGGCTAATTACAATTTTTTGGTAAGGTGAGAGCCGGTAAGACAAAGATCGTGTGGCATAAACTACAAACCATGATAAAGTAAACTTTAAAATATAAAAAAGTTAACTAATGAGGTAAATAATAATACCTAAATAAACTTTATCATGCTACGAACTACGAAGAGGAACTGAAGAAACAGTCGTTGTCCTCTATGGCACACACTGAAAGCCATAGATAAGTATACCTAATATACACATATGACACGGAATATATACTAATATATGCTAGTATATGTGCAAGGGATCTAGGCATCCGTGTTCTCGCAAATATTGTATACATAATATATTATTATTTTGGAAACGTAAAATATTATATTATGACGTGCTGCAGTAGAGCGTCAGTCAGGCACTCGTCTTACTTACGATTTCTGGTACGGTGGGAGCCGGTAAGACAAAATCGACGGATATGGATCGCACGACACAAACTACGAACTACCAGCTCATAACAAACGTGACAAAATATATTTATTATAGAAATATTATTGTCATGAGAAAAAATTTATATTATGACATGACGTATACGAAACCATAAAACGATCAGGGTTAGCGAGAGCGGCCAATAAAATTGATAACGGAACGACGACGGCGGACTGCGGAGCTATCAGAATGCGCAAGCGTTGGTCGCCGCTAACGGGCCACCGCCAATGCAACACATTCGGTATGGCGGGGAACAATGGTAGTGGCGGGAATGACAAGCAGAAAGTGCAAGACAGTAAATGACAGACGTGCCGTGTGCGGCGGCGGTAAGCAGCACGATTTAAGATGGTACCGCGGTAACTGGTAAGCAGTAATGCAGCATAGTCAAGACTCATAGATATCTTACGTGTTATTTTTCGGAACATTGATAACAGCGTTTGGTGACAGGAACTACGGCGGCAGCACTGCAGCAGTCCTGAATCATTTTTTTTTTTATTTAACTTTTAAAATTTCATTTTCCTTACCATTCTTTTTTTTCAGACTTTAAAACAACTTGTGGTAAATTTTAATATACTTCAAAAATAAATCATTAATTGTTTGCGATTACTGAGAAGTAGAAATAATATTCAATTATGTATTAAGTGTTAGGAAAACAAGAAATTAATATAAATTCAGATTTGTTTTATTAATAAGATTAATTAATAACAATACAAAATAAAAAAACATAATATACAAATTCATTGCGTAAATATTATTAAATAGTTATATATTAATTAATTTAATATAATATGTTATTATTTAAAGATTTAATACGAGATTTTTATGTATTATATAAAAATCTCGTGTCACAATATTTGTATGGGATAAACTCCGAAGCTACTGCAGGACCGACCTTGATGAATTTTTTTACACTATGTGTAATTTGGTCCGACTTAAAAGATAGGATACTAATTTTTATCTCGATTAAGGCCCTCAGTATTTTTTTATTGCAATAATTGTGAAAAAGAAAGTTATAGAATTTTCTAGAAAGATCCACAATATTTGAGAATAGGGAAGGACGTCGTATAAAATGTTCGCAAATGTTTCGTTCTAGAAATTTCGATTTTTAAATGTATAAAAGGCGAAGTTTGGTACGACGTATTCACCAGTAGGTATTATTTATTAATTGTGACCTAAGAGATACTTATGAAAATTAAGTGAAGTGTGAAGTATAAGACCTTGAACCGTTCAACTTAAGTAATTATACAGTTTTATTTCTTATCCGGAACTATTGGAGTTGGGAGTTCGTGGTTATGGCTAAGCCCTCATTTTCCCGTGTGCTGAACAGCGTCCCGTACGAACTTTTACCCCAAAGGGACGTGGAAGGTATCTCCGGTTATTTTTGTTTATTGCAAGGTTGCTATTGGTCATGATTGAATGATGAATATAATTTTAGACCTATAGCTTCGTAAAAATGGTATTCCTGAGACTAATTTTTCGACACATGCACATCAACGTATTAATAAAACATTCGTAATTACGTAAGCAATTCGAGGGGTCTGCAATCCACCTGCGGTGGATTGCCTACCTGATAACATACTGCGTGTCCAACTGAGAGCAACGAAGTGAACGGGATCATATACATATAAACAATTATGCGTTTTTGAGTCCTTGAAATATTATATTATATAATATATAATATCAAATTAAATATAATAATATTTAAAATGAAATCATCATAATATTATATTCAATTTAATGACAACTAAAATATATAATCATAATAAAGTAGTATAGTAATTAGAAAATAACAGGATATAAAATAATAAAACAAAATAAAAAATAATATAATATGACAAAATCACAGAATAGATATTTAACAAAGAACATTTGTTTGTATCATATTATTGTATAGGTAATTATATAATATAGTAAGTTGTTGTTTTGTATCACAAACCAGAAAGTAAGCACAGATGTGCAACATCAATAGGTACCTATGGAATTGTGTACTTATGCAAATATGCGGTGATTGGGGGTGGGGGCTTAGCAAAGATAAATTTAAGCACCCCCCCTCTAAAATTCAATCAAATCTCCGCCTATGATTGTTATGAGTATTACAGGATATGAAATGTTCACTGAACAACTAAGATGTTTCTTAACAAATATTTTCAATAACAAGTCTGCATTCTCATTTTATATATAACAAGTAGTTTCAGTACATAATAAAATCTTAATAGCAAAAATTAGTAGTAAATAATAAAATATTGGGTCTTTTGAAGTTTGCTTTTCAAAACAATAGGACCTGAGTATAATAAATAGTTTTAATTCTGTAGCTTTCCAGAATTTAATTAATAACTCCTAAAATTTACAATATGCAACTTCAAATTGAATGGAAACTAGGCTGAAAAAAAACTTTTGAAATTGGGGCTTGAGTACTTTGTATTTAGTTATTTAATGTAGATAAATAACACGGCTTAATGATTATGTAAATACTGAATATAACAAAAATATAAAATATGTAAGGTACAACTGGACTGAATCAGCAACTATACACAAATTATGAAGGTGTGTGAGCAAGTGCCGTGTACATATTTACGTACATTAAAGGCCCTATTTATATGTCACAATTGAGGTCATCGTTATCCTACATCTGTATAACAATGAAAGTTAATAAGTAATATTACAACTAGAAAGTCAATAGTGAAATACAATATTGATAGGTGCACATATATTACATTTTGCTTACAATGTAATTATTACAATATATGTGCATAGAATACTAATATTAATTGTACATTTCAACACTCTGCATCAATTAATAATTTCTTTGATTTTTGTCACTCCTGTGGCTGACCTTAGTTTCTTGAAATGTTCTTTTACCAAAGGCTTGGTCTGCATTATGGTCTTCTGTTCCAATGTAGGTACAGTAATTGAAACAATCCATCTTCATCATTTTCTCAAATGAAATGATATTGTACTTCTGTGTTGGCCCTCTTATGAAATTCTGGAGTTTTCACTAAACAAATAAATAACACTTTAGTTATTAGATATCGATATACTAAAATAATCGTTTTTTACTTTCTGTTTTCTGTTTTCACTGTTATTAACAGTGTTATCCACGTGATTCCTTTCACAGCTTTCACTGCCACAATATATTCTTTTTCCGTAAATGATAATGACACATATTTCAAATTGTGAATACATGGGCCCCCACATGAACATATTCAGTGAAGCCCATTATCTTCTTGAAGAATAAATAAAACATACAACAATAATTTATATCCTAATAAGTAATATTATAACTAGAAGGTCAATAGTGAAATATGATATTGAAACTTGCACATATGTACTAATAATGTTAGAATACTAATATTAATTTTATATTTCAACAATAACAAATATTGTTACATATTTATTATTTCATAAGAGCCCCAATCACATTCAAACCAGAATCCATATTACTATAATGTTTATATATTGTGTTAGTTAAAAAAAACTCTGTAGATTTTGTATTAGTACCTATTAGTTTTTACTTTTTATAAATTACCTGTATGGCAGGGTTAGATTTTGAAACATATAGATGTAAAATAGGTGCTTGCATTGAACCAGATATAAAACTTAAACTTTTGTAATCATATTTAACATTAGTAGACCATAATTGCACGTTTGTAAAACCCTTTCTTTCGATTCAACAAAAGAATCATTTTCGTATTATTGAGAGTAAAAATTGGTTCAATAACAAATTACACTGTATCTGAAATATTGAACCAAATAGTAAATACATATATATAGTCAATTATAGTTAGTAATAAAATGCATTATACATTATTATACACACCACAGTTGAAGTACAAAGATATACAGAAGCTAAAGGTATATAATAATAAGTATAATGGTACAATGTACAATAATCATGCGTGGTGAAATATAAATCAATGAAAATCCGTCCTAAACTGGCTACTACATAGGACAAAATATAAGGTATAGTATTATAAAAATGTATACTCAGCGTCTGCTGTTTTACAATGGGAAAAGATTACTTATAAATTATATGATTTATGGTGTTTATTTTTAACTTAGACAGATTTATTGTCATTGTCAGTTGATTCATAAACTTCAATATTCCAAGCAGTGCCTGGTAAGCACTGCTAAAATGTCTTGATTAACATAGTAGAAATTAAATTTAAGTTTTTTACAACCTAATAATAAAGTAACTTATTAAATATATAAAATATAAAATGTTGATTAAAATGATAAAGAAATATAAATTGATCAATATTTTAGTCATTAATTACTAGTTGTACATGGATACAATTATAATTTATAATTTTAACTGCAGAGTTTATAAGTAATACACTTATAACTAATATATAAGGTATCGATTATATAGATTTTGAACAAATTTAAATATATTACTAATGTTGCTATTATGTTAGTTGAGATTCCAACAACTAGTTAAAATTATGAATGATAGACAATTTTTTAATATTTGTTTACCTAAATAGTTCTATCATCATATATTTTTAACTGTATATAATTAAATAATTTTATATAAAACTTAATTCAGCAGTTACCACAATCTGATTTAGTTCATGAGGGACCCTCATTGAACACTGATATTCACTATGGCCAAAATCAGATAATACACATACTCCTCTATTTTTATAACCGATGTTCATATATTTTTCACAAAATTCACTTAAAACATATTTAAATATTATATAATTACAAAAAAAATATATTAATGAGATTAATTTGAGTCAAAAATATATAAATAAAACCAAACTTTATAAATATATTTTAGTTAAAAACCTGTAAAGCCCTTAGAGCATAAAAATTACATTTGCACTGTATTTAAAAAAAATGTGGGTAAGTGGATGTCGCTCTGCTATACAGTAGGTTACAATTGGGTCACTGTAATGGATGGTGTTAAATTTGAATTCAATGATATAATATCATTGTATAAGAAAAACGATTCTGAGCGAAAACGGTCAGTGAGACTATGATGTTACTAAGTATATTTGATAAGATTATTGTGCTTTAAGTAATTTATATATAACCTATTTACGTGGAGCCTTTTTTTCAATTTCCAATCCTTAGCTATAAAAGTTGAACATTTTGTACATTTTTAACTACAAAATAATTATCAAATTATAAATTTTATAAATTTTGTCGAAATTTGAACTTTAAATGCTTATAAAAAAAAATTGTGCCTAAGTATTTTTAATATTTTTCAACTGCTATTGTAAAAATATATCAGGAGCCTTGTATTAAATTTTCACGCTTTATTTCCCAACAAATAAAATTTTATTGATATTTATAAAAAATTGAAAACTGGCAATGTCCGTAAACAGCTCAAAAAGAGTCAAATTATTTTCAAAATTTTATCGTGTATAGAAAATGCTAATATAAACATTCAGTGACATTTTCAAGTATCAACAGTCATTCGTTTTTTAATTACAATAAAATAAGAAAATCGTTACATGAGAAATCGAGTGAATATCAAATGTTGTAAAAATATGAATTTTAAACGCTCATAAAAATTTAATTTGATTTGCTTGTAGACATTTTTTTTTTTTGATAGAGGTAGACAAACTTATGGGTAATCTTGTATTACATTTTCAAATCTTAGATTTAAAAAGAAAAATTTTTATGAATTCTCAACTCAAAATAATTTGTTAATTTTCGTGATTTTTCTGTATTTTGTCAAGATTTGAACTTTAAATGCTTATAAATAAAAACTGTGACTAAGGATTTTTAATTTTTTTCATCTGCCTTTGAAACAATAACCTAGGAGCTTTCTATTAAATTTTCAAGCTTTTTTACTCAACAGATACAATTTTATTGATATTCATAGAAAAAAAAACTAAAAAAAATGGAAACTGACAATGTCCGTAAACAGCTCAAAATAAGTCAAAATATTAGGAAAATTTTATGGTGTATAGAAAATGAAAATATAAGCAACCAGTGAAAATTTCATGTATCTACGGTCATTTGTTTTAAAGTTACAACAAAAACCAAATTCAATTTTGTAAAAAATCGATTTTTGCGTAAAAATTCCCGTTTTTCCTTAATTTTTCTTTTGTTTTTCTTGGCGCTTTTGAAAATTACTGGGAATTTTAAATTTTGACCTCCTCAATGCACCAACGATATTCACTTTCCAATCGAAAAAGATACTGAAGTTGAAAATCGAAGCATTATTTCAACTACTTATCGTGTACAGACACAAAAAAAAATAAAAATAAAAAAAAATATAAAAACACACATCATTGTAAAATCAATACATTCATCGTTCCACTTAGAATCTAAAATAGAAAAAATTAGCACTTAGTATACGGTTGAAAAATTAAAAATGATGTATTTTCCAAAATAATGTAAAATTGTAAAAAAATTTGCAATAAATACAAAGTCAATACTTTCTTTATTTATATGTTGTGTAATTGTGGGACGCAATGTAGAAGAACTACTGGTCGTGTATTCATTCAAATTTCTTTTTTTATATTTTACCCACAATACAACTAAACTTTTTGTTAACTTTAGGTCTGCCTAAAATGTACAATATGCAACTTCAAATTAAATGGAAACTAGGCTGAAAAATAACTGTTGAAATTGGGTAGACTTAGTATTTAGTTATTTAATGTAGATAAATAACACGGCTTAATGATTATGTAAATACTGTAATATAACAATATTATAAAATATGTAACATACAACTGGAACGCATCAGCAATTATACACAAAGTATGATGGTTTGTAAGCGAGTGTCAAGTACATATTTACGTACATCAAAGGCCCTATTTATATACCACAGTTAAGGTCATCCTACATCAGTATAGCAATGAAAATTATGTCGTTATAATATTAAAACTAGAAGGTTAAAAGTGAAATACAATATGTACCTACATGTGCTTAAAATATAATTATTGCAATAGATGTGCATAGAATACTAATATTTATTGTATAATCATCAAAAGAATTAAAATAAAACAATAGTAAATACCTTGAGTTTGGGTTCTTCCAATGACTTCATAGAATATATAACAGGAAGTTTTATTGTGACAGTGCTAATGACATTTGTACTCATTACAGCTCTCCACCAAAATATGGATAGCATTTACAATAACCTAATGCTGGCATTCTTCCATATTGCATGATAGTTCGCAAATTAAAGAGGGATTTGTTAATCAACACATTTAATGTTGACCTAAAAATAAAAACATACATTTTTAATAGATTTAGATTTAATAATAATATTATGTACTCTATTCCATGAACGTGAAAACACTTCTACTTGATCATCAGTACACATACAGTTTATATTTTTGGGATTCATATTCAAAGTACCCAATGCAGTAGGATGACATGGATTTATAACATAATAGTTTCACTAAAATATTAAAATATATTAGGTTGGTACATACAATTATGTAAATAAATACTTACAGTTTTTTTGATGTTTATTCTCTAGCATAATAACTCAATCTGTAGCCCTAACAATATTTTTTTATCTTTAAACTTGTACATTTTTACAATTGTCAAAAGTGATACATAAATTGAATCCTCGAATAACTCAATATCAGTTGGATGTTAACCTATAAAAAAAATACATTAAAACCAGTTTATTGCAGGTTCTATACTATTCTATACTGTTTTACACCACAATATTTTGTTGACAAAAGTTGGGGATTTAAAGCATTTTTAATTTTTATTGAAGTAATTTGTTCAATTGTATTAATATTACTAATCAATACTACTACAAAAACATAATAAAATCCATATTAATTGTTTTTTTATTTTTTTGATAATTGACTTAAATTAATTCCTTAGTTAATTGCCTACTTAAAACACTAAAATAATATAATTAATAACCATCATTGAAGAAATTAAACTTTTAACTCTGAGAAATTTATGTATAACTTTATGTCCTTTTCTATATAATAAAACAGATTCTATAGTATAAGGATTGGTGTCTGACCAATACAAATGACGAGCAGCATAATCAATTGTGATACCTGCAGGACTATGAACTGACTGACCAAATTCAGTCTGCTGTAACCATCCATTGAACCAGTTTCAATACAAGATTTACAACCCAAATCAGTCTAATAAATTTTCCAAAATAATAAAAACGGATGTATAAATATAAATATAATATCATACATGATAATAAAAATGTAATAAAAAATAGGAATAACCCATCCCTCATACTCTCAGAACCCTCAAACAATTAAGTTCCAAGAAATTAAAGTT
The DNA here is from genome assembly GCA_008086715.1 of Sitobion miscanthi. Taxonomy (NCBI): domain Eukaryota; kingdom Metazoa; phylum Arthropoda; class Insecta; order Hemiptera; family Aphididae; genus Sitobion; species Sitobion miscanthi. The sequence goes on along the minus strand of CM017801.1, from coordinate 19,298,045 downwards.
CAAATTTGAACATATTGATCAGTTTGAATAGTTTGAGTATAATCAAGTTCAAAATGTTGGAGTATGATAGCAGATAAATTTAATTTAGTTATTTATAAGTATAAAAACTTTAATACTAATATTATAATTTAAAATTTGTTGTGATCTAATTTTTAAAAAGTATGACAGAGTTAAAAACTTCAGATGATTAAAAAATAACTAGGTTCAAAAAAATAATTAAGTTAGTGTACATGATAACTTAAGTTTGAACCATGTTTAAAAATCAATTTACAAAACAATAAATGTGTATCATACCCAGATTAAGGATCTAAAACATCATTGAGTGGTTTACGATCAGTTTCAAGTTTTACGAAAGATTTTTTTCCATTCAGTGTGATTACTTTAATAACTTAGGTTTCGTCAAAAGTTTCAATCCAACTCAAATTTTTTGTAACCCAATCCACAGCAATACATTCAGGAGTAACTGTGTGAAATTAAATAAAATAAAAAACTTAAGTATATATTATGTATACAATTTAGATCAAAGGAAATACAATTATTGAATCAGCAACTTAATTTTTTTTTTTATAGTTGTTACATTGTTAATTTAAAATAATGAATATTAATTAATTGTGTTCGTACCTAATGAAGAAATACAATGATAGGACCCATTATCGTGAAAGTCATCAATTCCACAAGTAACACACGAATTACATTTACTTCATCAATATTATCTGAACAGTTAATTTTTCAATCACATTTTTAACTGGCTAGTATACATAGACCGTCAGAGAATCTAAAATCATAAAATAATTAAAAATAATATTTAGATTAAAAATTATTAAACAATAAATTAAACTCATCATTACTGATAACATTCAGGAACAGGATATTTATGATTACACTATTTATGTCCTTAGTAAATGGGATAATTTTAGCCCCGTGGTTAAATCCCTGGCATCCCCACCATAGATCTGGCCCTGGTTCCATTATATTCACATTGCTTAGTTTTATCCAACATTGCGTCACCACAACATAGTTGATGTGTTCTATGATCTATTGTAGTAGCATTAGGAATCTGAATATCAGTTGTCATAATTTACTTTAGCATAAATTCATCATCATAAGTTTTTTAAATGCCGGATTTTAAATCATTCCAATATTGGTCCAAAATTCTGTCTAAATAAAATTATTATAAAACATTTAAATATTGTTATTAATTATATATTCGTAATAGACACAATTAAAACATTTTAATAAGTTAGGTAATCAGTGGGTAAATATTAATTTAAGCTAAACCTAATAATTTATATTTTATGGAATAATTGATTAGATATACTATTGCATAAGTAGAATCATGTTTTAATGAACAAAAGATTAATTACAGAATGCAACAGACTTTGTTGTAAAAACAATAGGCAGAATTGTCGAAAGTTAAATTCCAATGCAATACCACCTATTTTTATTAATTTTGTAAATTGTTTTAAATTAGTTTTTAAAAATTATTAATTAAGTTGACTGTTTACATGTTACATAATTTAATATGTAATATAAATTTACCTATTGCATGTTATTTTAATCGCATAATATTTTAAGTAAAATTTAAATTACCAGCATTTTGAAAACGCGATTACAATAAAATAATATGCATAAGCTATTTTGAACATTAAAAAAAATTACTTACCTCTCACAGAATATCTATTCTTATGCAACATGGTCGATTTGTATGTCCTAATTTTAAAAAACTATCAAAAGGGCAGTATCTGGTTGGCTTAGATTTAATAGACTTGTAGATGCATAACGGTTTATCCAGTGCAGTATATTTTCACTAATTTCATAGTCGATACCTACTACAGACCCTTGATCACATCAACCCACTCTTGTTTAAATGATTCTAAAATATTAAAAAGTTTAAAATTAGTTTTAATAATTATAATTTGTTTAAAACATAATATTGAACTATGAACATTTTCAAAATGGACATTTTATGCTAGTAGCCTATTGCTTATTGGCTACCATAAAAAAAAACCTTTGAATTACATTGATATGTGCTGACTGTTGAGACTCTTTTTATATGTACAAAATTATATTACAATTATCAGATATTGACTTCTTATAACGACCATTGACCTTGCAGGGGAAGATAGTTATTATAATAATTTGAATACTTCTGAGTTCTGATAAAAACAAAAACACAACGAGAGGCTTAAACCACAGGTCATAAAAGTAGTTAACTTTGGGGAGACTATTGACTTTACTTTGCTCATTTCTAGAAAAAAAAAATACGTTACAAAATGTGTAGAAGAGGGTAATCATATGAAATAATATGACAATGGATATGGTCAGCGTTGACACTGCCAAGTTATTATGGAGCGAATATGTGTTGTAACATTATTATACTCATAGGAACTGCGTAAAGCTTTAATCGATAAAACAGCTGCACCGCTATGCACAAGCGTGGGTAATGAGAATTTCCGTCAGTCAATAGCACGAACGCCACTATTCCGTGAGAACAACAATTCTTATTGTAAGGGAAAAGAGAAGTAGAGGGTAGGCCTGTATAGGATAGACCAGATTCAGAACCCATATTCAGTCGTGATTTACGAGATCAAGAGTGAGCACCTTCATGCCATTCGAGGTTTTAAATTATTAATTTAGACTTAATAATTTTGATCAATAATAATGTTTTGGACTTACGAAATAAACAATTAAAATCGTATATTTTCCGAACACTTCGATCATTTTTTCGATCACAATATTCTATGAGATGTAATAATTTCCAGTTTGAACATCTAAACTTTTAGATTCTAAAGCCGTGATTAGACTCTACGGTTATACTTACTTGATTGCACGTTATCGTTAAAAGTTATTATCAATAGCAATTGTATGATAACAGATATTATGTTTATTATTAATATTATACTATGATTATTCATTAAAGAAAATTTATTGGTTTATGTGTCTCAGTTTTGTTTAAATATTATAATATATTATATAGCATCTATATTGTATATAATATATTATTACGACAATAAATAGTAATCCCAAATTGTAATTTACTAGTTACTTAAATACTGCTGACAGATTTTTAAAGAAAACATATTGTTTTTAAACAAAATAAATGAGTTTTGAGAACTGGGGCTATCTCTCTGATATGTCTAGAAGGGTACAAAGTTGTTGCCTCCTCAAAAAACACCGCTACTGTTTAGTAATGAGTCAAGAACGATAGAGCAAAAAAACAAATTAGAGGAATGGAATGCAATAAGTATTTTGTAAGTCAAACCCTTTCGAATTTTGGATTTTTCAAGCCAATGATCCTTCAAAAGAAAAACCAATGTAAGTGTTTGATACTCAATATTGAGATGTGATACTTCTACAAGGAAAATCTATAGGTACCTATTATACCTATTATCTTAAATACATTTTTGTTAATAAGTAACCATAACAATAAAAACCTTATGAAAATCGGTCAGAAACAATAAAATGCATATCCAGCCCATGGTTTGGGATATACTAAGTACCGTGATCCAGCCAAAAAACATATTGATGTTAAAAATTAATGTAAGTTATAAAATATAACTCACCGGTCTATACCTACCTTATATTTAAGGTATAAAATGTATTCATTCATAAAAAAGTAAATATTTTTTCCTAAGCTATAGTAGGATTAAATCTTTAAAACGGGGGACTTCATTTAATAACATAATATTATAATAGATAGACCAGCTCCTTTCGTTTTAGGTAATAATATCATCCATCAATAATTTAAAAAAAATCAAAATTCACTATGCTTAGATCACACAATAAGAAATTTGCATTACTACTGTTTATGATCCAAACCGTAACTTAAAACAATAAATTATGGTACACCTCGCAGGTTAGGTTGCGTAGGGTCTGCCTCCTCCCGTGCGCATGACTATGAATGCGAGATTTTTAGGATACTGTTGTATTAGATCTTATTATTCATAATATTTAATATAAAACTGTTACATAAAACAACTTAATGTCACAAAATAAAAAGTCTTGTATAAAATAATTATTAATTCAGGTCACGGTGAAACTAATAAAACATTTTTAAAACAATAATGCAAATTTTAAAATATTAGTACCTACTTCCATAGTGACATAAATTAAAATAAAAAAAAAATTATATTATATAATTTCATTTCAAACCAACAAAAATATATGTACCCTTTTTGAAAAGGATTAGATTAAAATGAAAACAAATAAAGACATTCTTAAAAAATTATTTTTATTCTATTAAAAATTAAAATAGTATTTCATAAACATTTTTTTTTTTATTTATTGTATTAAAAATTATAAACTAAATAGTGTATACAAATATCAAAATTACAAGATTATAAGCCGATGATATTATTTGAAGTTTTACACATGAAAGGGTTTGAGAAATTAATTAATATTAATTGCTAACATGTTAAAAAATTATATTTTTACATATCTTATAGGTGTGTCATTTAATTGACCAATTAATTAAAACAAATATTGAATATAAAAAAATATTATATCTTTAAATTATGATTTTTATTTTAGGATATAGCATCTCAATGCAGGAAAAAAAACCATTTAATAAGATATTGTTTACTTCTATACTATATTTAACTATAATTCATATTTGTATTTGTTAATACATTTGTTTACAAGTATGTTAGGGTATCTACTTAAATAAATGTAATTACTTAATACTAAAAGGATTAATGAATATTGGATGATATTTTCACAAGCAGATAGTATAAATTATCTATAAAAAAAAAAAATAGTAATCGAGGAATGAACTAATTAAATTATTTTAGTGACTGTAAGAACAGGTGTTTATCAAAACATAATAATAAGTGGCAGTCCTAAACTAATCATATAAAAAAAAAAATACATACAACTATGATAATATATCAACTTAAACGATGACAATATTATACAGTTATTTTTTTTACAACTCATCGTGGGTGTCGTCAGTGGTTACAATTTCTTCATCTTCCTCTCCATTCTCATTATCAAGTTGGGCGCCACTAGATATCTTTCCTTCTTGCATTGCTTTCATCCTTTCTTCATCTTCAAGTGCTATCTTCATATTTTTCTCACCCTCCTAGTAAAATAAAAATTATTTAAAATTACATTCAATATTTTTAAAATATAGATTGTACTTACAATTCTCAATTTGATAATGTTGTCTGCCTTATCTTTAGCTACTTCAATGTCGTCTGTAATCAAAATATTCTTAAAAATAGTACCAGATTTTACTTGCCACAAGTCAAAACCAACGGCACAAATTTCTTTTCTTGCATATAGTTTATCATCTTGTTTGTATTCTGGATTGACAATTTCTGGATGTACCCATACTCCCTTTGAAAAACATTATAGGTATAATTTTACAATGATTTAAATATAAAAAAATGAAAGTAGAAAGAAATTTTAATTTATTTTACCTTGTATTTTGGGTTATCAATCTGTTTTGGTACCCATTCACCCTTGTATTCTGGATTATCAATCATTGCTGGCTCCCAATCGCCGTCAATTTCATCGTCCCAATCTTCTGGTTTAGTGGCAGTTGGGTCGGTAATGAGTTTTGGCTTATCCCAATCTTCTGGTTTCTTATCATTGGGGTCATCAATAGTAGCATTGTCATCCCAATCTTCAGGTTTCTTAACTTCAGGATCCTTGATTTTCTTGGGTGGCAAAAAGTCGAAATCGGCTTCTAATTTACCCGATTCTACATTTTCATTGTCAATTAATACCTCATAAGTATTATCAGGCTTTACAATAAGTGTGTAAACATGAGTGTAGACATCATCAAGACAACGGATATCTTTATTGATCAATACATTTTTGCCGTTGTAGCTGAAGATAACATGCACCTTCTTCACAGCAGGTCCACAAATGTCAGGTCCTAGAAATAAACACAACTTTTGTTAAAACAATACAAATTATAGAAGTAAAATAAATTGAAATTAAAAACAAATATACATCAATTAGATAATTTTAAAAGAAAATGTTAAAAAACATCAAAATATTGAATACGTACACGTATAGAATATAAAAATATTATTATACCTATAAATTATTTAAAATAATATTTACCATTTAAAAACAGATTTTTATCACTTATTATGTACTTTATGCGCTATATTTAACTCTTGCAGGTTTTATTCATAATTATAAATTCATATTGTTATGTTAATACATTTTTCTAGAAATAGGTAGGTTCTCAAATGAATGCAATAATTTTTCAATACTAAAAGATGACAAAGATGTAATGGATAGTATTAGAACGAGCAGATAATATCAATTTTCTTTAAAAAAACAGTTATCGAGGTATGAAGTATTTAAATTATTTTATTGACCTTAAAAGCATGACTGTTATTTTCAGAAAATGTATGCGTCACATTACAGAAACCTATCAATATGCACTTTAAAAACATTCTATGAGTTAAATAATAATTTATATAGTCTAATAATGTAGGTATATAAAGTCTTTACCTATCAGAATACAATTTTGATTAATTATAATGCTGAATACTTGAAAATAATAATTATGATTATCTATTTTTAAGTCATTTAAAATTTATAAGTACCTATAAAAATAATCTACTTGTCTATATTTAATTTCTATAAGCACAACATATATATGCTCCAGAAGGCTGTACAATTAATATTAGTTACATGCATCGACATTCGGGTAAGTAAAATATGGTCTTTTGGAGCATAACCAATGTGTGTCTCGGACCTATTTTTACTGTAGTGAATCAAATATTGAAATTTTAACGTGACATCGTGTATTGCACATAAGCTGCATAAAACAATACTATATTACATAAAATAATTAATAAAAAGAGAAGAAAATAATTAATTAATAATAAATATGTTGAGCTTACAGAACTTAAAAAGTTTAATTATAGATAAAGACATTGTTTTGGGTATCTTATACAATTATTTGTGCACCACCTTATGCGAATCTCGCAAGCCGCCACTGTAAATAACTCGTGACGCAAGTGTGGTATCCTCTGGTTATTATTAAGTAGGTATAAGTCTAAATACTAAGTATGTATTTAAGGGTATATTATTTTCTTATTATTATAAATACAAATGTTTACAATATATATATTACCTATTACAGTTTGGGCTGTACTAACGTCTAACAATACCTAATACACATAATACAAAAAATATACAAATATAATTACCAAACATAATTTCGTATGGCGTTTCACCGTGCATCTGCTTTGGATCCAAATCACAGTTGAACAGCTTAACATATCCACCGCCGCAATCAATAGCCTGCTCGTGTTTGACCGTGTATTGGATAACGAGGTCACTGTCTTCGTTACTGAATGGCAAGAATTTCTTGGACAATGCATAGAATCGAGCATCCTGCGATGTCTGTATACCCTTGTCAGCCTCGACATCGTTGTAGAAAGCGCCCGAAGTGTATACAAACTTTCCGAACTCTTTGCCAGGATATTCCGAGTACGTCCATGCGGTCTCAAACGATTCTGTGGAACGGTATAATGACATCAAATAAACATTCGCCACAATACCTAGCAATAATTTATAATATACATACCGTCGGAGAAGTTCTCTTCAAAATATATTTCCGCACCAACGGCTAGGGTGGTAACCAGGCAGATCAGTGCGCACAGAGACATCTTCGTCGGAGTAGCTCTCATGTTGCGCGAATATTTTAATATTATACTATCAAGTAAATATTTTATAATACTTAACGGGCGACGCAAATCTTTAGCCGAAAAAAAAAGGACGATACTGATTGCGACGCGCACGTTTAAGGGATCGAAGTGTAATGCGAACTACGAAGTGGGAACGCGTTGGCACTGTACTACTATTATAGCGAGTGGTAATGGTGGCGGCGGCAGAGGAGGGAAATATCGTTTCGGGTATTTGAAATCAAAACCAGACGTGGACACCGGCGATTGGCCCGGCTGATCTGCTAACTACCACACACATATATGTATAGAGAACAGATTAATATCAAATATGACCGCCACAAAACACGCCGTGGCGACGGGCCATCGACGCCGTTAATACCTAACCTACAAAATAAATGCGACGCTGCCATCTCCGACACCGAACGCCGCCATAAATTTTGTACGCGTTAAAGTCCCCATACACCGTAGCAGTGGCGGTAAATTGTGTTTACGGACTCCCGCTGCAGTGTGTGGGGACCTTTATACCTAATTGAAATAATATAAACACGTTAATCGGAAGGGTTCGCCCTTTATCATGCTATTAATTATAAATAGGGCTAGGGACTTCATGCCCTTAAAAACCTCAAAATATGCACTTGTGCCCTAGAGAATCAATAAATATGCTATTAAAATATGCATTAAAAGAAATTATTCGTGTATCATCCGACTTATTATCAATGTATTCAGTTTTAATCTAATATAACCTATAGGTACCTAGGTATATATTAACAAAGGTCAGTGGCGTAATTTGGTCATGTTTATTGTTGGGGGGGTTGAAACATTTACCCCCAACCCCCGCCACTACCAACCAAAAAAATAAAAATTTGGTTCATATCATAAAAACCTCTCAGTTCAATCATTGTGATCTGTAGTATGTATATAATGTAAGTAGGCACATGCACAGTGCATACACAAAAATAAATAATTACATACTATTTTATAAAGTTTTAAAATGTACTTTTTCGAGTAGATAGATTTGTAGAATAAGCTGCGTTAACGTAAAATACTCAAAATTGTAAACTTCAAAAGGTTATACCTTGGAACTAAGTCCGACCAAAAAATTCTAATTGTACCATTGTACTTAAATTGTTGAAACATATAGATATCCGAAAAGAATGTCCGTAATATACGTAATATACGCAGAATCCAGAAACTTCAAAATTGTATAGCCTTTGAACTAAGTCCAACTGACAAATTTTGATTGTACCACTGTGCTTAACTCATTGAAATAAACATACAGGTTTCCGAAAAAGATTCCCAAAAATCAAGCTAAACTGCATTATATCAATATATTTGTGAAATATTTAAATAGTGATTAATGTTTATTACAAAGTAATATTATCTTAATTACAGCTACCATAGGGGATATGGGTTTTATTTGTTGTTTCTATAAAATATACTATATTAGTAACAATAAACAATAAGTACATGAATATGGTTTGCCAGTTTAAAAAAATAGTCACGGGGGATACGATACGAAATTGAAAATGTACAAATTATTTGTTGTTAAAAATGTCGAACTTTAAAAGGTTGCAAGTAAGTTGTTAATTCTGTAACCTAAAAATCTAAAAAATATTCATAAGCCGAACTATAGTTATTTTAAGTTAAAATTTGGACGAAATTGCATATTAAATAGGTTACTAAAAATAATGATTTTAGTTATTTTCTTGTGATTTTATAATATTAATTCAACAAATAGGTACTATAAGTAGTAAGTACTAACCTTATTAATAAATAATAATAAGTAATAACCAAATTTATTAATTTTTAATTACATTTTTAATATAAAATATCCTTGACTGATAAATCGTCTTCGCTCAGAATCGTTTTTTGTATACAATGATATTATATCATTGAATTCAAATTTAAAACCATACATTTCAGTGACGCACTTGAAATCTACTGTACAGCAGAACGACATCCACTTACCCGTTTTTTTTATATTTTTAATATGATAAATTTAAACTATTTGTATATTATAATTTCAGAATAAAGGTTGGACCCAAGTTTCAAACACAAAACAATTCAACACTCCTCGAAAAAAAATAGGGTGCTAAATAATACATTTCAGTATGTTTATAATAGCGGGTATTGTGTATGCAAATAAATATATATTATAAATTTAATTTTAAATCGTCAGAAATCAGTTTTCAATGGTTTGCACCTCGTAAATTACAAGAAAAGTTAATTAAATTAATTCGATTTTTTATTAACTTTTCTCAAAATGCATGGAGCGTTTCCTATAAACAGGTCGGGTAGATAAATGTTATTTATGTTTTAATACGTACCTATTAATTATTATAACAGAAATATATTTTAATATAGTTAAATGTCGGTAATTGTTGTACCTAGATTAGGTATTAGACTAGGCATTTTCCATGTAACTACATAATATTTTAAACGTATTATTAATATTAATAATTATCTATAATATATTATATTGTTGATATTAAAACCATTCGTGATTTTAATTTACTGTTATTAAGTTATTAGTCACTATTATTTACAAATTTTAATGGTCACAAGTTACTATTTGCAGTCATCGAATACTAGTAAATAGTATATAAATGTAAATTTTTAAATTACTCATAAGTCCTTATAATAAAACCTTTACGTTCTATTACTAGTAAACCTATATTTAGTTTATCGTTTCTTTGGTTTCATTAACAATTATTCATAAGAAACCTTGTTTTAAATTTTCTAAGCATTTTGACCGGGCAAAATTTTCTGTTAAAATAGCTCAAAAAGAGTCAAAATATATTTTCAAAAATTATGACGTGTAGAAAAAGATTTAATAAATTGGTAAAAATAACATGTATTTTTACTGATATTCGTTTTTGAATCATTGCAACAAAATAAGATAATTTTATATCATCAAAATTTAAACTTCAGACCCTCATAAAAAATAATTGTGTTGGAAATAGGCACAACTTTAAAATGTGTTCCAAAAGCTTCCAAAATCACCTTGTATTCCCCCGATTGGTATCATTCTGTCACTGATATACTGTAACATAGACAATAGACATATACACTATAGGTACCTAGTTACCTACTATCTACCACGTTGGTAACACTAAAAGTAAAATTTGTGAAGAATTTCATTTTATATTTTCAAGCTTTTTGACGGAGCATATTTTTAAAATTTTGAACAACATGTAAAGATAAAAATATTTATATTCGAACATTTTAAATAGTCGTACCTAATAAGATTCTCTAATGTTAAATATTAGTATATCACACATTCTTTTAGGTTGGTAAACAATGGTTTGTTATCGGTCTGTTTAATGTACATTTTATCATACAGACAAAGTTGTATACTTTATTTAATTTCGTTTTTTTATAGTTTATTTAAATTCGTTATCTGCAGCTGCCATAAATATCGAGTGTAGTCGTGGATTACCAATAAACAACACCAAGCGACAAAAACGAAACGAGAGAGAAAAAAAAATCTTGCATGTATCTACTATGTACATAATATTAAAAATCTTCAGCCCGATATCGTGAGACGGCGGCGGTGGCGATGGATATATTTTATTTATTTTTACGACATTCGGGCAACACATATATTATTATGTGCGTGGTTCAGAAGGGGCACAGGAACGTTAATCACGTCTCGGGTTTGTCGTTATAAGGGGTGTGCGGTGCGTGTACGGGGAAGAGGGGCGTATTATTTAGTATAATGTTTGGAATGTGACTGTTTAAATATAATAATATATTATACGATCGTCTATATAGGTAGGTACTAGGTAGGTATATATTATATTACATGGATCGTCTATATAGGTCTATATAGGTCTATATAGGTCATTGTCGTCGTGTTTCATTACATCGGCGGTGAGTCTCAAATAAGAGAGGGACGCCGCCGCTGTATCGCCCTTCTACGAAATCTCTAAGGCGCGCCGGAGGTGGCGACAACGCGCGGCGTCGGGGAGTCGGAGGCGCAAACCGTCGTTTGTTACTATTATTATTATTACCTAATTTATTTTTTAAACACGTTTTATAAATTAATATGTACCCGCCATGTGAACCTTTTTTTTTGGTGGGTGGGAGGTGGGTAGTGCAGTGCCTCATGACTCCCATTAAAAATACTATACGCCACGTCGTATAGTAGGTACATTATGTATTATATATATCTAAATGATGATGATGATGACGATAACGATGATCATAATAATTTATAATAATAACTATTACCTATATAATACTAAAGGTATTATAATGTATATATTATACGCTTTATAACATATTCTTAAAACTACCTCAGCGACGGCCGACGACGACTACATATTTAATATTATGTTAAGTCCGGATTTAAATGCAAAGTGCATAATTTTTTATGTGCTTCAGGATTATACATTACATGTATATAATTTGATTCGTGTGACATATACATATAGTTAGGTGTTTCAAAAAAGTGGACACTTTTATTTTGCATTTTTTTGCATCCTTTGTGGTTTTTCCATTTTTAGGTCCTAATTTTATAAATTTTTAGTGCACACATACACATACATTGAACAAGCTTCTTGTGTAAATTAGAAAATTAAAAATATTTTATCAAGATAATATATTGTTTTCATAATATTTGCTTTAATAGTTAAATATATCTAGTTATATTATAGGTATTTTTCATCCGTATACCAAATTTCAATCGTTCTATAAAATATAAATGCGTTAACGTCCTTATATTATATCTACAGCGATCATCGGATGTGGAGTCCTTCCAGGCCTTACTTAAACAAATAACAACTAATTGGTCAGTTGTAGTAAGATTGCGTTTATTTACCGAGTAATATACTATTTATTTATTGTGCGTGCCGAAGTCCGGTATTTTGTTTTTATAGTGCAGTGCATCTAGACCAGTGGTTCTCACCGGTGTGTTGTAGATGACCACAAGGCGTGTTGCCAAAATAAAAAAAATGTTTCTTTATATTTTACATGCTCAAAGTACCAAATATATAATATTATTATGGCGTTATGCCGTGATGTTAAAAACCACCGACAAGAAAAATCAGTTGTCAAGATGTTCTCATTCTGAATTTCCATTAAGGTTTTAAGACGTGTTGCTTATTTAAAAATCCTTTAATTATTCTAACTGTGTCGCTATTTTTATGGATCTTAATATTAGGATGTCGTACTTGTAATAAAAAGGTGAATACTGGATACTAACAATATCACACGCCACCCCTCGTATTATGAACACCAAAATGCTGATGATGATGATGACGTGTCGAAAACGATAGTAATAATAATAATAGTAATGGCAGCAGTGACGAGGGTGATTGTATATTAAATATTGTGTAGTCCAGGCGTTTGTTGCCACGAAAAACATCTGCCGGCCTTGAACGCATTCCCTCACGCTACGACGCCGAACAACCCCCCTGGATACAGCGCGGACAACTGTGTTTTCTCAGCAGCAATTATCGTTGCGCAGGATAAGTATTTTTAAGACTTCACCTGCAACCTCCGGGTTTGTTTGGTGGAATTTATCTTTGCCGCTTCTCTCTCGTATTTTTCGTTTTTTTTTTGTCTGTTTTGTTACAACGATGACAATAATAAATAAGTACCTAAAATTGTATACCTACTTTGTTATACGCCACCGGGTGTGAGACGTCACAATGGTAGCAACGGACGCTCGCGATTGGCCGACGCCAAGGCTGCGTTGCCGTTTACATTATTTACGACCTGCACCACTGTACATTATATTGTATACGCACCGACGTCGAATTTTGTACACAATAAAACGAGAATAAGAACCTAACTATATTATTATAAACTATCTAAATAAAAATTAAGCGCTGGTAATCGTATCACCTGAAAAAGGCTGGACCTATGCAAAATTAGTATTTGCTTATAAATGGTTACCAGTCCTTGCTGCACTCTCCGGTCAGCATATCCGTGTCATACCTCTAATCAGTGTATGAGCAACAGTCATCTTAGTAACAACCTCCAAGTACTGAATCCTGCGAGCGACAACTAGACTCCTTTTGCGAGCAACAATCTGCAGTGCTTCTTTACCTATTAAAATTCGTGTATTTTGAAGTATTATTTTGTGTCACCTGAAACCTCCACAGCATAGCGCGGCGGCAGCTGTGTATCAGGTAAGGCATATAATATAATATAATATATTATGTGGCTTGCGGATATTACATTATACAGTAGGTATAGATCCTTAATATGTCGAACTTCGCTATCTCGAATTTTTCGTTATCTCGAACTCCATTGAATTCCCCTTGAAACTACTATTACTCTAAATAGTGTTTTGCTCTCGATAACTCGATATAAAATGAAACGGTATTTTAAGTATTCAAACTATGTATTTTAGGCATTCGTATTATTTGTTATTCATATACATTTTCATATTCATATTGTATTTCATTTATTTTAATTTTTTAATAAAACTCGATATCTCGAAGTTTTTGATATCTTGAACTTTTTTCTGTTCCCTTTGAGATTCGGCATAACGAGAGTTTACTGTATGAGTATTTTGCATTAAACTATAATTGTGTGTAGATTTTATCAAATTCTCGTATAGGCATACCAACACGATCTCGAAAGCCCTCTGAACTCATGGAGAAAAGTGATATATCGTGATTTTAATATATATATTAAATATTTTAATACAGGTTCTTAACTTTAACATCCAATTTGAATATAACTATAAATTGACAGCAGTCTTTTTTCTTATTTATATGTTATTACAATAGATAGGTATAGTAAAAAAATATTTTTCTTTAAATGATTTATTTCTCAGACGTTTTTTTGTTTACTCAGACTTTTTATCTTTAGTATTGTTTACCGTTATCGTATACAATGTGGTGTCAGGAAAGTGTCAACTTAAAATTAAAAATAAAATTATTTTATTTTATGAATAATAATTATGATAGTCATTAAACGAGTTCACGGAAGTAAAAAGGCTCGATTTTCATTGCTTTTGGTGTTTGGATTCGTGTATATAATAATATAACCGGATGTCTCAATAGAGTTTATGCCAATAAATTTGTCGTATGAAAACAGGGAACAGCAAGTTCCTGCACGAGGAATAAAATATTTGTAAAAAATACGTAAATAAAAATTATGTGTAGTGTTCCTACACTGCAAAAAAGATACGTATTTCAGTTCCTACACACAGCGAAAAAAAATGTACATGTAAGTTCTTTGTTACTGCAAACAAATTGAAATATATTTAATATATAGTACTAAGGTAATATATATTTTTTTACAATTTTATATTTATAAAATATATTATAATATTTTAATTTTATTTTTAACACATTAGAATCCGTCCAATTAAATTTTAATACATTAAATATTATAAGAGGTGGACACCCGGGAACTATAATTCGAAGTTTTTTTACCAAAACCTCTATAATTCAAATTTATTTTTTATATGAAATATATAAGATCAAATTTGTTATAGCGATCATATATCTAACGAGTATGTATAAATAACCTAATTTTTGACGTAAGCTCTTAATCACACTAATAACGACGGCGATAAAATAATATAGTAGTTTGTTAGTATTGTAGCTATCGATAATTGTTAGGTAACGCTATATGGATGATATTTGGGCCAACAGTTTATCACAACAAAAATATAACTAATTTGTTTATAAACATTTAATAATACATACGTATTATATAATATGTAGGTACATAAATATACAATAATAAATATAATGTACCTTTCACCTATGTATGTATTAAAATTGTCCACCTCTATCTTTAATTCAAATTATAAATATTTTCCCCTCGATTATTCGAACACTCTGTAAATCGAAAACCACTATAAATCGAATTTATAGCGCGGTTCCCTGAATTTCGTATTATCGAGTGCCGACTGTATAATAAGAATCATAAATTAATTACCATTACGATCACATAAAATTGATTCGTGTATTGAAATTAGAGAAAAGTTACCATTCTTATTGTTACACTCAAGAGAAAGAAATTATTATGTTTACTGATATTTATATTTTAAATTCTAAGCGGAACAATACATGTGTGGTTTTACGACGCGAGTATGATAATTATTTTTTTTTTTTACGATTTATAGTAGAAAAAAAATGTTTAGGTATTCAACTATAATAAAATTCGTGGTAGGGCTCTAAAACTAGTTGTAAATACTTTTGAGAGGACAAAATTTAAAAGGAAGGCAATCCTTTTTTTTTAAAATTGGTAAAAGTAAAAAAAATATAGTTAAGAATAAGAATTTTTATATAAAACTAGTTTTTGACAAAATATATTTTTTATGTTGTAATTCAACAACAAATGACCGTGGAAACTTGAAATTTTTATATTAACATTTCTTTTAAACAATATTATTTTTTTAAATATATTGACTCTTTTTGGGTTACCTAACTATTTAATGGATAATCGAAATTTGATAGTTTTTTTTTCGTAAACTGTAAAAAAGCTTGAAAATGCAATACAAGATTCCTCATAAGTTAATGTAATAGCTATTTCAAAATATTAAAGACACATACTATTAGGGACTATTTTGTTTGTAATCATTTCAAGTGATTACCGTATACAGATTGCAAATATCTTTTATGAATAAAAAAAATATTTATTGATTACCTATAATAAAATTACGAAATTATCATCTTTTTTATTTTCATATACTAAACCATAAATATGATTCGGTCAAATGTAACTAATACGTTGATAAATTGAATATAACTCAACATATTGTATATTATTGAATACGTTTTTTACTATTTTATTTTGGTTTTTTATTTGTTCTCTCGGTATAAAATATATAAAATAATAAAAAATTTTTCTTTTGATTTTCGACGAAACATGAAGGGCTTGTTCTAATATGGTGCATGTCCATGCTTCGGATTCCTTCCTATTTATACTTACCACATACTTCATTACATTGGACGATTGTAAACTCTCGTGATTTTAATGACCTGTAAACTGTCCCGATGTTTCTCTCACGGGTCAAGATTCAAGTATTACTAGAAGAATACATGTAAACTTTCCCGAGTCTGTATGTTTAAAACGATATAAACATACACATTTTTAAAATTGAATATGATATACATTTGGATTTCATTTAAAAAAAGTAAAATATATTATTTGAATTAAAGTAAATTATAAAAAAAAATAATAATTTAAATCAATTTCATAATAATTAATTATTATAATAATATGAACATACGGATTTTAAAAAAACTTAATTGGTCTATTTCTCGTATGTAGTCTGTAATTGGTTGCGGTATAGTTTTAAAATAACTATGGAGAGTTTATACATATTTCCTCCGGGTAAACATAATGTTGATCTGGGAAAGATTACAATTTGTTTCCTTCAAGTAAACATAATGTTTACCCGAGATAGTTTATCACTTAATCCCTTTCCATATCATATTTTTTTAAGGTGCAGCAGTCGTGCAAGTGGTAAACGTCTTAGTAACAACTTATGTTATTAAGTCCACACAATATGTCTCTGGTTTTACGAACAAAATACAATACGAAACGAATTTATTTATGATGCATTGTTGTCAACGCCGCAGACCGCCGTACAATACAAAATAAATTTAACCAACTGTTGATCGCCACTTTGCAGGATTACGTTATCTAAAATATCAATAATATATATTAGGTATTTGGAATTTACTGCTCGACTTTGTGACACCGGTGTTTTCGTTAAAATAGAAACGCATTATACTTAAAAACCAATATTGACACAAATCTACACTAATGTTAAAAAAAAATAACGAATTGAGAAGTCGCGTACCTACTTACAGTTTAATATTGTCTTATACTTAATCGCCGATCGTGTATATTATAATATTATGTATCTTGTAGGTGTTTTAACATTTAAACGACGTTGGTTTATTTATCTTATCGTTTATACCATTATATTTGTAAACAGAATTTTTAAAAATTAGTTATATCTACTTTGGTTGTATTTCGGTAGTTATATATTATGCTTGATATTTTTGTTGTCGTTTTAACCATGTAGCAGATAATAAACCACCATAAACACAATATTATAATAATATTATATGGTTGGTGGGCAGGCGAGTGACGATCTTTGAAAGCTTGTAGTGGTGTCACTTATATATTATCGTCACGGTGCATCGCGCGGTGGGGAGGACCAATAATTATCTACCACCGCCGTAGCAGCTTATATAAAATACCTCGCGGAGGTTGTCTCACCGTCACTGTGCGATCTGCGTACCGACTTCTTTCTGATCATCCGTCTTCCCGGTAAGTTTCTCTCGTCTATCTCAATATTGTTCCAATAACTGTTTGTTTGACTTGTGTTTTTCCAGCTTTCTCGTTTGCCCTGCGTTTACAAAAGCCAAAAGCACAATGAGGTCGAAAATAATATTGATCATGTCGATTATTACAATAATGATAGCTATTCCAGGGAAGCTGGCCATTTCGCGACCCGACGAAAGTGACGTTTTACACGGTAAGATCCTATATGAATTTTCTCGTTTTGTTATTTGCGATAGAATTTAATAAATAATTGCTACCTATTATTATTCATCTTATATTACTGTTATTATATTATAATACGAAGACGTTTTTTTTATACGTTTATAATTTTTTTTTGCATGTACTAATAAGATTGCACTCATTTCAACAAAAGCTGTATATCAATAGATTCGTTGGGAACTATTGCCTATATATTATAACGCTACTTTTTAACCCAGAATTCCATTTCTGTGGGCAAAAAGCTGAGCTACCAACAAACTACAAAGGGTAGCTCACAATTCAGTGGAGTAATTAAGAATTTCTCTAGGGGGGGGGGGGATAGACATTTTTTGCACACAAAATACTAAATACTAAATAAATATAATTAAATACTCAATTTTCAAGTACAGTGGTGGGTGGTAGCTGAAAATATATACTATTTTATCAAAAACTTTAAGCCTTATATATACACAAAATGATTAAATTTTTCTTTGAAATTCTTCACAAATTAATAGGTATGATTGTACCTATACAATATTATAATATGATTGGCATAAATTCACTTTAGCCAACCAGCTTTTTTTTTTTTGAAACATGTATATTATCAACGAGTTGAAAACGATGGTGCAAGAAAAAAATTCAATGAGAAAACAAGCCGAGGGATGTTTTTAATTTTAATTATTGTCCAAAGCAAGCGCAACAAACGAGTGACAACGCCGGGTGTATAATAAGAATAAATTAAAAATACTATAGGTATATATAATCACCTATAACTTTAAAACTAAGTCTGACCTCCAAATTCTGACTTCACCATCGTTTTTGCATGCTTAACTATATAAGTACGTTAAGACAAGGTAATCATAGTACTGATTACGATGTGTAGGTACCTAAATAAATAATATTTTGATTAAGTCAGAAAATTGCTTATTTTTTTTTAATATCCTAATTTAATGAGTTGTAAAAATAAGATGACTCAATTATTATTGTACGAGTTGTGGTTTTATCATTATTTTTAACTCGTTAAACGTAAAAAAAATCAAAATTCGTTATAGGCGATGCGCGCGGCAGTAAAGTACAATGTTCTGCAGCACATGCGTATAAACGTAAAATCTCAAACTTTGGAAAAATGTTACACTCGAAATAATGATTTACACAAATTTTTTTCACCATCCTTCTTAACTCGTTAAAATAAGTATGTTTCAAAAAAAAATTCATAAAAGTCCTTAAAATAACTTTCTGTTTGCTTATTATACTATTTACCATCCTAAAAATTAGATTACATCGAGTACGCAATAATATATCCGATGCGTATCGTAATTTTTCCTCGTTATTAAAATATATATAATAATAATCTACAACAAACAATATTTTGAATTTCATAACATTACTTCAACGCAATTAAAATTTCAAATAGTGATTAGGAATTAGGTATCTATTTATCTCTGACTGGAACTATTTCAATACCTACATAGTAAATTATATATGTATTTGAAAATTGCAATTGATTGTTATATTGAGTGTTAATTATTGTTATTAATTATATACTTTGGTTTTCTTTCTATATTGTTTATTTTTTTTTTAAATGCCTTTTATCGTGTTTGATTTTTTTTTGCACTACTAATAATTTGTATGTGTTACAGTCCCTATAGGTTACCTAGGCAGATGCCCGCCACACAATTTAACCTCGGAATATTTTCAAATGACCGTGTTGCGTTCGATTACACCGTTGGTTGGTGGTTGTGCCTACATTCAACACAATCCTAAAGAATTCAAGAGGCAATCATTCAGCTTATGGATTGGAAATTTTAAAAACGTCGCGCAACAATGTCGCGAAAAGAGTACGTGTAACAAATTATTGTTTAAGTACCTACAATACAGGATTCATTGTTGGTCCAGTGTCTCCATGAAACCTATTTTATTTTAATTATAACAGTATCACAAGTATACTGCGCATACCACGCAAGCATACATTAACTTTATCGTTGATTATTAATTAATTGACACTACATTTAATTTCCCAAGCCAGGACCTTTTGGCCAAATATCGGACAAAATATACCTAATACCACGTTTTCCGTAAAATATATTATATTAATATTATAATGCCAGTACCTATAGGTATGTTACATCCGACATTTATTGTAAATATTTTATGAATTTCTAACACATAATAATTTTCAAATGTTCGTGGTTTTGACAAACTTTGGCAGAATTCTAACTCCAGACGCTGATAAAAAATTATTCTGGGTTCACACTTTACTTAAATTTCCATTAACGACCACTTTTAAGAAACCATTTATTAAAATATCAAGTATTTTGATAGACCGAACAATTTTTTATCGAC
This sequence comes from Sitobion miscanthi, assembly GCA_008086715.1. NCBI lineage: Eukaryota > Metazoa > Arthropoda > Insecta > Hemiptera > Aphididae > Sitobion > Sitobion miscanthi. The sequence goes on along the minus strand of CM017801.1, from coordinate 19,277,580 downwards.
AATAATAAAAAAAACTAATAAAAATGAGTCAAAAGAGATAAAATATTATTTTTTGATGTTTAGAAAATATAATACATACATTCGATGGAAATTTTAAGTATTTACGATTAGGTATTAGTTATTTAGTTACACAAAAAATCGATATTTTCAAAAACTGGTTTTGCCTAAAAATTCCCGTTTTCCATATTATTTTGTTGTTAGTTTTTCCTGACAATTTTGAAAACCACTGTGCATTTTTAACTTTTAATTTTCAAAACTACTAACTATATTCACTTTCCCATTAAAAATTCAATCATTATTTATACACAGAAAAAAATGTTTACAGACAGAAAAAAAATTATGCTCATCATTGTAAAATGAAAACATTAATAATCGCTCAGCTCAGATTCTATAATACTCGATCGATTTTGAAGATTCAATGATAAACCATCAAAGACAATAGATTCAACTAATTATTTTCGGGTGGCTTACCTGCTATTAATAATGTTAAAATCATACCTCTTATTCGTTTTTTATGGTCTCGTAAATCGGTTCACGTAAGAAAAAAAGTTACTTATTAGTTATTACAATTAGCCATATAGGTAGATTGCCATTCTCGGTTTAATATTTTATCCCTGGACTCAACGCCAGATTAATAGAGCTAGTAATGTATAAAATATATTGTCACACCACTATCATAATATTTTCAACGATCTCGTGTATTTTTTGTCAACAGACTATACAAATATGGAACATTACCATTTTAACTGTTGGATAAGACCACCCTTGTCATCATTAGAATATATAGATGACTCCAATAAAAAACTTACGTCCGTAAGTTTATACCCGACTATCAACAGTTACCAAAAGAATGCGTGCAAAGTACAAAGTACTAAGTCTAAATGTGCTGTAAGTATACTATAATATTGTGCCTATAATTCGAAATTTCCTCTATAAAAGTACCTATATAGGTTATTGTTACTCTTGAGATAAAAGATACATTTAAAAGTATTCAAGTATAGCCAGAGGGGTACTTAGGAATGTAATTGGTTTGTGGGGGTTTATTCAACCGTTGATATGACATTTTTTTCAAACAAAATATTTGTTAAATGTAGCGGGGACCCTAAGATACAGAAGTTATAATTCACTCAAAAATTGTGTTTTGGATTTGAAAATTGAACTGTATACTCTTTAGGATTTTTAGAATTTTTGGATTTTTTTTTTTGGATACCTATGTATTACAACTAGTTTAGAACTATGGTGCAAAAATTAATTGCTGGAAATCATTAGTTTTTATGGTATACGAAGTTCACGATTTTCGGTGTACTACGCACACGCACAACGCTAAAAGTATTTATAGATATTGTTAAATAGATAATTTCAAATTTTTTATAAAATTATTTTCTTACCTCATTAATTAACTGGACCGATTTGACTGTTATAAGTTTATTTTATAAGGTATTTTACACCATATAATTTAGCGGAACTTAAAAATATTTATCTGTTTTCTATGTCAAAGTATTTGGAATTTCAGCAAGCAAGTAAAAAAATACCTCTTTGATTAAATTATATTATCTTCTGAATTTGTATTTTTATTTTATGTGAATAAAATTAATATAGAAAATTATATAAATAAAAAAAAATAATAAGTATTTGAAATTTAGTGTCTTGTTTTAAATACAGATATTTTGAATAAGTATTTAAAATGCTTTGTTCAGTTAACTTTTTTGAAAGTATTAAAATTATTTTAAAATACGTATTTGAGTACCTACCTACTTAAAAAGTATTTGAATGTACTTTTACTTGAGTACTTTATATAAGAATGACCACTAGTAACTACAACGGAAAACATATTTGAATAATATTCATTTACATCAGTTCGATCATTCCAATTTTTCAATTCCGTATTATCAATGTAAATATTATGTTTTCAGATGTCCTACTACATTACTATGCTTATAGTACTCTGCAGTGGCGTACTCATAAATTATATTCCCCTATATAAAGTTTTGACAGTTCTCAAGTCACGTCATATAGCTGTAAATATACTTTCATTGCTTTATCGTATATTTTATGTGATAAAAAGAATAATTCTAAGGGACACTCCTCTTTTTATACGACATCTTCATTCTCCCATAAACGCGTCCCTTCTCCTCCGTTTCAAATAAAAGTTAGCTTCTGCGTAAAAGGGCCGCAATGGGTGTGGGCGTGTTGATAATATGACACATCGGGTTCCACACTCAATAAGGACTGTACATTTATTACTTTTAATATTTAGCTGACATTAACACTATAAAGTAATTTTTCAGCCACCCTTCGGAAACAAAAGCTTACGGTGAAAACCGATTTTATCGATGAGTGTTGTCTGACCAAACCGTTCAATAAACAGACGAAATTAGTATCTATATTTAACGAAAATATAATATATTATTAGCTTATTTAATATTTACGAATGACGAATGATATTAATAATTTTGAATTTTGACTTTTATAATATTAATATAATAGGTACATAATTATTTTTTAATTAGATAATATTAATATAAATCTCTTCCCGAAAAACGTTTAACTTCTATTATTAAAATATTAACTTTCAAATTGTCTCTATTATATAACCTAATTTGCCTGTCCCTGTTGCATCGACTATTCTCACATGTTTCAGCTGAATATTTTACTAGATGTTTAAATTTTTAAACAATTTTTATAATAACATAATATTATGTATTTTTTATAATAATTTATTTCAAAAAGTATTAAAAATTCGTGAGGGTCCCTGCTAAAAAAACGTATGAACTCCGACTTGATATAATTTTGAGCTGACCACAGAATTAGTCTCTTAGTCCCCGGATAATCTAATCTAATTTTTCATCTAATCTGAGCTTTCTCGAATAATATTATGATAATGTTTATTGATTTTGTTTCTGTTTCTCTCATTTTCGTATACCGCAGATGTACAACGTGATCAAAGACAACTCCACGGTGTTTCGGATGGCGATTAGTCAAAACTCTTCGTGCGTCGGCTTGTTAGACTTGCTGACCCTTCCAAAGCCGATAAATCCCAATGATAAAGACGGCTACATGTTGCTACGGTTAATTAAACAGCAGTATCCTATGACGTCATATTTTAAATAGACACTATAATATTAGTTTTATGTTATACAAATATTTTGTGTGTAATGTAATGTAGTTTTAAAATATTATATTATAGACAATTTTTTTTACCGTATAATTAATTACAAAATTGTTTTAATATTGTTAGTAAAATAATAGCTGGCATTTGAAATAACATTATAATAATATTATTAATATACTTATGTATTACCTAATTATTTATAAACTATTAATTAATGAATAATATACAATTATTATTATATTATTATTATTATTTGGTGATGGGTATTAACTATTATTACATTATTTATCAAATAAATATTTAATTAAAAGTACTTTGAAATTATTTTAGTAATAATATATTTTAGTTAACATTAACAATGTCCTAATTATTGTCAGTTAAATAATTTTTACAACCTTCATATCATGATTAATATATTATCATTAAAATCATGTACCTATAATATTATAGTATTAACTTTTGTTCGATGATAATCGACATTGTTAACATTAGAATACCTGGATACCATAGCAAACAAGTAACAACCACCAAAAAATGTATTCCTTAAAATCCTTTTTATTATACTGTATTTTGTAAGTTCTTTTCTTAAAAAACAAATATTTTTTTTAATTTACAAACAATTTACAAACCTCTATCATTTTTACCGAAAAGTCAAATTTATTTTTTATGAACGTTTCTTGGTAAAATAGGTAAGTGTTAATCTATTAGAAAAACAGGTTTTTATGAATAAATAATTAATTAAAATGCATGCAAGTATAAGTTAAATTTAGATTTCTTCAAAAAATGTATTTACAGTCCTCCTTATGCAGTAAATTCATATAGAAAGTAAGTCATCAACACAAAATTATAATTAGATACAAGCATTCAAATGTGAAAAATTCCTCAAATCTCATTTACCGATGAAATAGAAATGATACAATAATGTCATTATAATATAAATATGTACCATAGAAATACAGAACATATTATTAAATATATTATTTAGCCATTAGGGCAGAGAAGCTATTGCAATGAAAAATACACTAAATTGATCGCATTATTGTATAAGTGCAATTTTCAATATATCTCAAGAGGATGTCAGTCACTGTTTGTTTTACTTTCTCTAATCCACTCGCAACTTAATAGATAAAACTCATTTACGCATAATATTTTTTTTATGTCTTTGAGTGATCCTAATGTAAAATTGCATATTACAAAATTGACAGAGAATAACATTTTTGAGTGTATGACATTGATTTTTTTAAATGCTGTCTCAAAACAGTTTAAACATAATTTAAATGTCCACATTTTGCGCAGTATCTATGTTACGTGTGGGTCTGAGAGAGAAAACAAATATTGCTCTGATTTCTTCTTAAGATATACTAAAAATTGCACTTATAACTTTTAAAAATGCATTGAAAAATTGTGTAATTAATAAATTTAAAATTATGTAATTAATAACACACTATTAATTTATGGCAAAATAATATGACAATTTATTGATACTTGATTACATAATATATTTTTTTATGATAAAATTTGTAACAGTAGTCAAGTTTATAAACAAAGCTAAAATTACCCAAATTATTTTATGGTAGGATGTAGTTACAGTACATAGATATTTGACTACATATAAGATATAAAATAATAAAACAAATATATATATATATATATATATATATAATATTAGGTCTATTTAAACTTTATGTTTGAGAAAACAATTTATTTCAAATATATCATGTGTATGGTTCATCTCCAGTATGAATCATATGATTTCTAATGGGAGTTTTGATAACCTAGCAAAGCTCACATAAGAATTCATACTGGGGAAAAACCATATACATGCTATATTTGTTACAAATACTATTGTGTTCATTAAAAGTTGATGCTTGAGAAAATGATTTATTGCAAATATCTAATTTATAAGGTTAACACTATGAATATTTTTTTACTGTATTTAAAATTGTTGTTTTTAATAATGATTTATTGCAGATGACATGTTGGTAATGGTTTTCAACATAGTTAGAAAAAAATAATTTTTACCTAACTTAATAGTTTTTTTGAGACGGTATGATATCACATTGTGTTGAATTGGTATGAGTTGATGCTTTAACGTTGCTATTTCAATTAGAAGACTTGTTTTCAACCAGGACATAACGTAATGTTGTAGATGCAAAATGTAAATGATGGCACATAATTGTTTTCATATACAAAAAACATTCATATCGAATTATGCCATCATCAAATAATTTTAATTCAGTTTTTATTAGAGTTTCACCATTTTCTGAAGTGTGTATGGAATCTTCTGGGTAACTGAAACAATAAATTATATTTAAATTATTATCTATGGCTTTAATTTAACAAAAATATAACAAAATAACAATAATTAAGTATATAATGCTTGCTCAGCTATGCCTCCCCATCCCCTTAAAAAAAATGAAGAAGTATAATAATATTATAAACGTATTATTGTATGTATATTTATAGATTATAAATAGTACCTACTACCCACTACAAATATTATAATTTGTACTACCTACGCGACGCAGTGAATATACTTCAAAAATACCAAAATAAGAATGCAGGTTTATGCAACTTTATAATATAGATGCATTGTATCCCATCAAATGCATTCTAAATATTTACTAAACACAACAAATACAATATAAAAATATTTTCTATTCTGAGCATTTATTCTATTCTATTCAAATATTAAATTGTATCCGGTGCGATAAATTTCAAGCTGTTTTGTTCTTATTTATTATCGTATTTACATAGAACATAGTGTTAAAGATAATTATATAATATTAACAAATATCATAGAAAAAGTTTTAAAATATGGTTCAACTTTTTTTGAGCCTTGGATATTTTAACAATATAATGGAGTGGCTGGCCACTCCTTAACTATAAGCCTAACCATTTTTAAACTGGATAGTCAACAATCTTGTTCATAGAATATGAATTCTAATTTATAAACTTATATAAAAACGGTAAATGTATTTTACAGTTCACATACATAAAAAAAACTACATATACATATCAATATAGATAATAATATTTACTTAGTATATACTATAGCGCCCAAACATGTTACATCAGAAAAAAATAGTGCCCTAACAAATCATGATTTGGGATAAAATGCCCAAAGGTATAGAAGCCATTTAAAGATAATGGACTAATAGTGAAGGGGACAACATAAAAATAAAATAGGAACTAACAATTTGGGAGGAATCTCCATGAAGGTAGTAATAAAATACTGACCATTGATAAGTAGATTAATAATCATTATCATCATAATTAAGCATATACCTAAACAGTTGATTCATCAATGTTTTTGTATGATGTCATGTTTTTATACTGTAGTTTGATGAAATAATTTAATATATTTTGTGCAAACGTTTATGTTTTTAATAAGAGTGTCAAAAAATTGTTTTTCATACATGCTGTTAGGAGGTAGGTAAATGTAATTGCTGCTAACTCGTTCAATGCAATAGACCAAAGCTGCCCGAACCCAGGCCCGTCAACACATTTGAATTTTCCAGTGGTTGGATACCCGTTTATATTTTGTTGCGAGCTTATCGGTATTATTTTTGTGTTTATAGATTGTTGCGACTGTTTGTCCATCGACGGTCGTGACATATCGGCCTGGTGAGATTGAATAGTAAATTTTAATTCAAAGTATTGTAAAAATAGAGACCATATGTGCAAGCTGCAAGACGTGTTGTTCGTAAAATGGCCCGCCAGCTAAATGTAATTAAAATTATAGCCCGCTTCTGAAATAAATTGGGAGCCTTGCAATAAACAAAATACCACACTGCTTGCCCACGAATGAACTTAACGACCGGCCTACTTGTGTTGCCAAGTGACTAGTAAGTTTAATACTTCAACTCTCAAGTGTAATCCAACTAGTTTTTACACGCCACTCACGCACGACTTACGACAAGCAGCGTCAGCGTAATCAACGATGGGTTTACCCGTGCAAGTTGAGGCGCCAGTGAGGCGTAAACATGTTCTGACGCGTAAGTGAAAATTAAAGTTGGAATATTCCAAAAAATTGCCGTCGAGCTGGCGCGTAGATGATGGCGACACAACAAACATGCACGTTTAAACTCACTAATACAAAATGTGTTTACTTACAAGAATAACCATTGTTCATCACTCGGCACTCCATCAGATACGGCTTTATGAGTTTGATACTTTGAGACTTGACTACCAGAGTCACGACTTAGGAAAGTACGAGACAAGAGTTTCCACGTTCCAAGAATAGACAAAGAAAATAAAGGCCGGAGCCCGGAAGGCTACTTTAGCATACTTGTCTATAGCTCCAGTGCTCGACGTCCGATGTGAAACCTAATCTAACCTTTTTTTTTCATAATAATAATATATAATATTATTATTTATTATTTTCACGTCCTGGCCCTTGATTGGACGTAATGTTAATACTGATAATATATCAGATATCAATTATTACCAAAATTGATAAGTGCTAAAGATGCGTGGAGGTAATATTATGATAATTTAACACGGCTTATTTGGTTTGTATTTTTGTAAGTATTACTACATACGATAACACAACATATTTTGTTTGACTTAGTCTTATTTTCAAAGAAGCACAAAATGCTTAATGTGAAATAACAAAAATAATAATACCGAGTACCGACTACCTACAAAATAATGTTAGATACATAAGTACTAGGTAGGTATTTTACTGTAAAAAAAATTTAAATTATAACGTACTAAATACGTGCCTGATACAGTCACAGAGCAATCAAAATATTATTATATCTCCTCACTAATACTATACATTGTCTGCTAGAAGAATTTTATCCTAGATGCACGACGTCTATAGCTTCTATCTACAACAACCGTAACAACTTACATTTCCCACGCAAATTTAATTAATATTTTACGATACTAATATTATATTATATTTTATTTATTGTAAATAATCATAGCCCATAGGTCCCAAATTATAAAAGGTGGGTAAGTGGGTCATTGTATAATGGATGGTATTAAATTTAAATTCAATGATATATCTAATATCGTTGTAAATGAAAAACGATTCTGATCGGTTTGCCAGAGTGGATATTTTATATTGTTATTAGTTATAATAAGGGCTAGGATTTTAATGACCCAAAAACCTAAAAAAAATGACATTAAAATAACCTAAAAATGACCTCAAAATAACCAAAAAATGCCCAAAACATAAAAAATGATTTTAAAATATTATAAAAATGCATTATAATTATTATTTATTAATTAATATTTCGGTACAAAATTATTAAAATTATAATATTATAAAAAAATGTTAATTTAGGATTTTCTTGATATGAATACTAAAGTTTGAAGTTTGGACTTATCATGCAATGGCCAGCTTGACATTTTCTGAAATAAACAACAAAAAATACTATAAAATAAAAAATATATACCTACGTATATTTTTTTATTCTGAAAATTACGTTTAAATTGTATTGTTGCATTGGACAATCAGTAGCTCCTTCAAGTTTTCAAATACAAATGACCTCCGATTTTCTGCTAGCAATGTTAGAAAAATATGGTTTTATTATCGATAGCAAGTATTAACACACTATCTCTATAATTGAAATATTGAATATGAAATTATTTCTGTTACAAATTCAAAACTTTTATCGAGAACATCTAGTGTAAATGGAAATTTATAAAAATATTACCTAGATTTCAAAAAAGTATAAAAAATGCCCTTAAAATTGAAAAAATGACATAAAAATGGTACAAAATGACCCTAAATCCATAAAAGTACCAAAAATGCAAAAAAAGCAAAATAAAAATTATATATTTGGACTCGTATATGACCAAATCACATTTTGTGCTTGAAAAGCTATGTCCTGTAAATCCTAAAAATAAATGCGAAATCCTATACTATCCTAGCCCTAGTTATAATTAATACGGTAGCCGGTAAGTTGAATTAATAATATAAAATTACAACAAAATAACAAAAATCGTTATTCTTGGTTATTTAATATGCAATAATTCCGTCCAAATTTTAACATAAAATCACTATAAAAATAAACCGTGTTTTATATTTTTGAGATATTTTGGTAACAGAATAACCTACTTACATGGAACCATGTTTTAAATTTCCAATCCTTATAAAATATAAAATTTGAACATTTTATAAATTTTTAGCTACAAAATAATTATTTAATTTTAAATTTGATACATTTTGTCAAAATTTGAAATTAAATGCTTATAAAAAAAACTGTGCCTATGTATTTTTAATATTTTTCAACTGATATTGTAACAATATATCAGGAGCCTTGTATTAAATGTTCACGCATTTTTACCTAACAAATAAAGATTTATTGATATTTATAGAATAAAATACTAAAAAAATTGGAAAGTGAAAATGTCCATAAACATCTCAAAATAAGACAAAATATTTTGAAAATTTGATAGTGTATAGAAAAAGAAAATGCTAATATAAACATGCAGTCAACATTTCCTGTATCTACGGTCATTTGTTTTAGAGTTCCACCAAAAACCAAAACCTATTTTGTCGAAAATCGATTTTGCATAAATATTCCAGGTTTTCCCTAATTTTTTTTTTGTTTTTCATGGCAAAGGGCAAAGATACTGTTGAAGAAAATCTAAGCACCTTTAATGTTCTAAAAGATGACTAGGACAGATAACTTGTGGCATTTGTATATATTTTTTGTACAGTCACAAAAATAGCAGAGTACGAAACAAATACGTTTAATGATTCCACAAAGCTAGTTTTAAAAATGTATTAAGCATATAAATGCATATTTTGGGATTTTTAGTTTTTAGGGCATATTTCTTCCATTTTATACTTTTAGATGCACATTTTAAATAATTTATTATTTTATCAATATTTTTTAGTCGACGTTTTTATTTATTTATTTTTACAACCAAAATTTTTATCAGCACCCGATTTTTCACTTCCTCCGGAACCTATAATTACATAATTACAAGGTGGGCATCGTGGGTAAAATTCGTATGTTATTATTGCGAACACCAAAAAATATAAACAACCATAAAAATAATTGAAAACTTTTTTTTTTTTTTAATAATATGCTCCTATAAATTCCATTGATGTTGAATGTTCTTTTTCAATGGTCAAAGTGCTGTTAGCTGACAATAATAAAAGTTTTAAATTTGAAAATTAGAAAAAACATATTATTGTTCAGTGTAACTTCCAATAATCATAATTATTTTATGTTAATCTTAAATATTTCCAACAAAAATATGTTGTCAATATTATTCTTTAGTAGTTGAAGAAGTTGAAAGTTGAAAGTTTTGAAGAAGTATCCAGATGAGAAAACTCATAAAATAAACCCATCTTTATTATCTATGGTTATTTTACCATTGTGTTCACAGAGTTTTGATGGCAATCATCGGGGGGCGGGTAGAGTGGAAATCGATGAACCGTACATTGGTGATCGGTCTCTTTCAGGTTAAGTAACATAAACTATAAACGTCCATTGTGTATTTGTACCACGATTTAAGATATACAGGTTAAACATCGGCCTATGGTATAATGTATTTTCAAAACCGTCAAATTGGGTCACCGAAACACCTCTGGAACTACTGACTGTCATCATTTAGCGATATAATGTGTTAAACCGATATAATAATAATATATTGTATACTATATAGTTATATACTAGCATATTATATACCATTATATATAGCATATCATACGACAGAAGTACTTTTTATATTATTGATTTTCGACCAAAATGGCCGCGAGATGACGCCAGTCAGTAGTTCCACAGCTGTTTCGATGACTCAGTTTGACGGTGTGTGTTTGATAAGGCGTGGCCATTGTTAAAACTTATAATTACTTAAGTTATAAGCCTTTGGTTTGCTGTGTAAGTAGGTGTTTTATTACTTTGCCAGGGGTCGTTTTATTTTAATAGGTAAGTAGCAACACTAAAAACGATATCCGGTGAAGTGACGAAGTTTCCATTATTCTGATTGTTATCCCAGAATGGCGGAATTAGTACGAAGACGCAAGGTGAATTATATGAATTTAGAACTTCCATTACTCAATTCCATCTTTGACGATGATCATGTGGGGTAAATAGTGATATTTTATAAAACTTTAATGCCAATTAAATACTTACTACTATTAATTAATATTATATTAGGTTTATATTGTAAACGTAAATTGTGCGTAGGTACTTATGTTTATTGCTTATATTACCATACCTTTGTTTACAGTTATATAATGTATCAACGACAAAGTCATGAGCATAGAGTGATGCGTCGTAACAAAAGAAAGTCAGATTTTACTAATTTCATCAGTTTTTTGAAATCTGTTATCAAGCAAACTAAAAAGGTAATAACCAACATCAATAGTTTTAACATTTTACCATCTGTTTTTTATTATAATATATATTTTCTGCATTAGATCAATCCAGATTCTAATACTTTTAAACTTATTAATATTCACAATAACCGAATCATTCTCCTTTATCGTGCGGCTCTTAAATGTTTCAATTATGATATATCACTCTGGACAAAATACATCAAATTCCTGATGGAAAATGTAAGTAAAAATCATTTTTATGATAATAATTATTTACATTACATCACTATCCAATTATAACATTAGTAAATTTTATAATTATCAAACTGTATTACTTATATATAATATTCTATTAAACAGAACACAATAACAATTTCTGTTCATACCTATCTTGCTAACAGTGAGAGTACTTAATGATGAATTGATAATCAATATATTCTATTTATTGTGACTTAATTAATATTTATTTGTAAAAACTTAAGACATTTTATTTTCTATTTTTCAGAAACAACCAACATCGGTACAGAAAGCTATAGACCGTGCCTTGTTATTACATGGTGACATTTCAGATTCATTGTATATTTCTGCAGTAGAATAGAGATTGGATTTTTAGGAAATATTGAAAAAGCAAGAGAATTGTATACTATTGGATTACAATCACATAAGTATTCATCAAATTTATATTTTGAAGCTTTTAAATGTGAACTTACTAATTCAAAAATGCTCATTCAAGAGGCGTTGAAATCAGGTATATCTAGTTTTGTGTTAATGTATTATAGTGTTTAAATTAATACAATTGGTATACAGCTGAGTATCGTTGTTTCAATAACTAAATCTCAAGTGAATGAAAAAAAAAATAGATTTGTGTACTTTTGGAGTTATATATCTCAAACATAACTTAAAAATACTTTAAGGAGCAAAACAAATTTTGAGTTATCAATATTCAAGTTATTAAGACTTGACTTTAATGTACTAATGTATAATGATAATAGTTATAATAACTTTAATAAAATGTAGGTTGATAACAATTTTAATAACAATAATAACTAATATTTTTTTTCAACAGGAAAAGAGCTGGATTCATATAATCCTGCGTTAGATGTTTCTGTAGCCAAAGGTATTTTTGAATCAGCTGTCCAAAATGTGAAAGAGGACACTGATATTTTCTTTCAAATGTATAATGCAGCTATTCAATATCATTTTTCTTTAGATTTATCTAAAGAAATCAAAAAGTAATGTTTTTTATGTATTATTAAAATATATTAAATTATTATTCATATAAGAATTAACTTTAATAACTATCAAGTTTTAAAGAAGCACAGAACACAATCTATTTACACTTCTAAATACTTCCAACATATTATACATAACAGTTTACAGTTATACTAGGTACAGTGTAATTAATTAGAAGGTTAGGTAACTGTTTAAAATAGCTATAATTTTACATAACGTATTTAAAAATTTCTTTAGATTTCATATATTTAAATATTTAATAAAACAATTTGTATTGGCCTAAAAACCCAAATAATATTATAAACGCACTAGTATTACAATCTATAATACTAAAAATACATTAAAAAAAGTCCAATAAGTAGTCTTTATCAATAGAGCTCGGATTTTGTAGCAAAATAAATCCTCAAAGAAGCAATTTTAAGTAGCCAAAACAAGCAAAAAAGCATTTATTAAATTTAATTCTAAAAAACAAATTTAAAATACACATTAAATTAAAAAAGTTGTTATATAATATTAGAATGATTCAGTTTTTAAGAGAGTTATGAACATTTTTAATTTATTCTATATTATATTATTGCTAAAAAATTGAATTATCGTAAAAACCCTACATCAAACACAGATAGTGTTACTACCAACAAGTTTCATAATAGGTCAATTCATTCTAGTTTTAGACCAAACCAACAAAGCTAAACGTGATCTGTGTAAATTAGCTATGTTACACATTTTGTAAAATAGAGACAAGAAGTTACCGCGTTCAGCCGAACCAATTTTGTTTGGTTAGTTTTAATATTGAAGTTAATATTTACCTGGTATATCAAACCTTAAAGTTAAAACACTATCTGTATCCGTGTTTAGTTTTTCTCTGATATTTAATTTTTATACTTTAATATTTTACTTCCAACCATAGTTAAAAATTAAAATAGTGTAAAAATCAAGGTATAAACACAAATAATATTCTTACCTTTAAATTTGATAATACATTATTTCAATCTAATAGTAAAGCTAACATGACCAAATTGATTTTTTTGAACGCTAATTTAATATGTTGTTAATTTGAAAAACGGAGGTAACACATGGGGCTGTGTCCACTTCAAACAAAAATACAGTTTTGTATTATCATTTTTTTTTTACAGATTTATGTCAACTACATTTAACATGGATCCAAATTATTGGGATACTTTGGCTTTAAATGAACTATTTGAACCTACTTACAACTATCAAAACATGAATATTATGTATACATTTATTTATAAAATTATTAATGCTTAAATTATTTTATTTTTTCCAATGTGTATTGTTTTATTTTAGAAAATGTATTAGTAAATATAACGCTGCATTGTCAATAGTTGATACAAATGAGATGTGGGATAAATATTTAATCACTATGATCAGAATAATATCTGGTGCTGGTATGACAGAAATACATAAAATCGATTTAGTTAAAGAATCTTTACATTGCGCTCACAAGAAAAATAAATTGAAACCAAATCATTATATTCATTTGGTAACGGATTTAAATTGTATTTTTTTAGCTTGCACTTTTAATTTGTATTACTATTCTTTCCACTTTTTTTTATTTAGATATTAATTCAAAAGGTTCAATAACCCTGGAAATTTTAGATTGGGCAATTGAAGCATATCCAAATGACACACATATCTTAGAAGTGCATGTACAATTTAAATTAACCAATAAAGATGAACTAGTTGCTTACGAGTTATTTAAAGAAAATGCTTATAAATTTTCATCCACTATGTGGCTTATAATTATTAAATATTTTTCAAATAAACCACAGATATGGCATATTTTCAACATGGCATTTGGAGATACATCTGTGTGTTCTTACAATGTAAAAAAAATGCTTGCACATAAGTATTTGTTGTGGTTAAGCCAAAATAAGTCTTTGGATGATGCTCGAAATGCATACTTGTTGTTGAACACAAATAACAGTTGTGATGCCAGTCTGTGCAAGACTATGGTAACTCTAGAAACCGGACAACAAATAATAGACGTCAGCAGGATTAGGCAGCATTTTATTTTAGCATGCATGCAGTTTGGTAAAACCGATATCGGTTAGTTAATTCTTTCTATATATTGTTCAAGTTAAGAATGGTTGTCGAGGTAATACTGTATAGCAAATATACTAATAGTTGAATCGTCGGGAGCGACAAAGGAGTTTTGCCTGACTGTGGCCGGACAGAAACTGGTCGCCCCAACTATGTTTCTTAACTTGAATAGAGTATAGTTATTTTTGTTTTATTATTGTACCTATATCTGATTACTTTATCTGTTACTATATCTATAGATTTGTGGATGGAACGAATTAACTTTGAGCTAAAGTATGGGTCACTAGAACTTGTTACCACAACATATCACCTAGCGCTGACAACTTTGAATAATGAGAAAACTGATCAATTTGCTGAAATACTGAAGGGGTATTCTACGTTAAATACAATTTGTAACCCTTGATAACTACATAATAATACTATAATATTTACATTTCAAGATTTTATAAAATATACAATATTAGGTATAGTTTAAGTTTAAGTCTTAAGCCAATTCATTCAAAATAATTATATTTTTAAGCGTTGCTATGGAACTCTTTTATGAATTTCATTATCTATTATTTGTGTTCCTTTGAGATTTTTCTTTAATATTATTGCTTGCAGTATCTACAAATAAATTACCTTTTCAATTTTTCAACCAATATATATTTATTGCCTTTATATTTTTTTTTTTATACTTTATCACCTATTAATTAAGCACAACACATTAACTCAAAAACTCTTGTAAAAATCATTATTATTGTTGTTGATGACATAATTGAAATAATATATAACATATTTTACATTTTACATTTAAACACTCAAAATATAAAATTATATATTATCTAAATTCAATATATATATAAATATTTACAAAATATGCTACCTACTGAAAGTATCGAATACTTATAATCACAGTATTACATAAAATATAGATATTTCAAAAAGTATTGAGTAAACAACTTATTATAATTACGTTTTAAAATATTATTACCTACTTATAATGATGTTTCAATGTTTGTAAATTGAAAAATTAATTGAACGAGTCAAGTTTCTATTTAGTAGGTATATTTGACTTTATTTAATGGTATAAAACTACTTTGCTTCACAAACGCATTATGTTTAAGTATAATTTTCTCTTTGAATATTATTTTATTGTATCCTTAATAACTTAACTGGAGTTTGAAAGAACTGACTGTATTGATTAAAAATAAACTAAATTGTTGTAAACATCTGACTTGTTAAAATAAATGGGTAAATTCAACTGGTTGTATTCCAATTCAAGTTTTTTATTGATATTTATTTAATAAAAACTAATAATTGAAAATTTCATATGTCTATAAATAGCTCAACATGAGTCAAAATATTTTGAAAAACTTATGGTGTATAGAAAATTCTAATATAAGCATTGAATAAAAATGTTATGCATTTATAGTATATTTTTTAGTTTTTTTTTTTATAATATCTATAAAATTTTATTTGTTGGTTAAAAAAGCTTGAAAATTTAAAAGAAGGCTCTTAGGTTATTGTTTCACAAGCAGATGAAAAAAATTAAAAAACCTTAGTCACAGTTTTTATTTATAAGAATTTAAAGTTCAAATCTTGACAAAATATGGAAAAATCACGGAAATTAGAAAATTATTTTGAGTTGAGAATTCATAAAAATTTTTCTTTTTAAATCTAAAATTTGAAAATGTAATACAAGATTATCCATAAAATTTTCTATCTTTATCAAATAAAAAAATGTCTACAAGAAAGTCAAATAAAATTTTTATGAGCGTTTGAAATTCATTTTTTTACAACATTTGATATTCACTCGATTTCTCATGTTACGATTTTCTTATTTTGTTGTAATTAAAAAATGTGTGACTTTAGATACTTGAAAATTTCACTGAATGTTCATATTAGCATTTTCTATACACGATATAATTATTAAAATAATTTAACTCTTTTTGAGCTGTTTACGGACATTGTCAATTTTCAATTCTTTTAATTTTTTTTTCTATAAATATCAATACAATTTTATCTGTTGGGTAAAAAAGCGTGAAAGTTTAATGCAAGGCTCCTGATATAATGTTACAATAGCAGTTGAAAAATATAAGAGTGAAATAAAGTAAAATATATTCTTAAAATATGTAAGTTTTATTAATCAGTCAAGCATTAATACATGGCCTTGCGATTAACCGTTACCGAACTATATCAGTTCGTAATCGGATGAAGACTTTTGAAACACTCTGTATTATGAACTACTGTTATGATAGAGGGCCCTTGTATTAAATGTACAAGACTTAGGTATAAAAATTGAATGTTTTATCAATTTCTAACCACAAATGAATATTGTGGTTTTGTCAAAATTTGAACTTAGATGATTAAACAAAAATAATTGTTTTTATCTGTCTATATTTTTAAACCTATTAAAAACTTATGAGGGACCCTTGTATTAGATTTTCAAGTTTCGAACGAATAATTTTTTTTTAAAATAAGAGAATTATAAAAAAATGATTGTTGAAACGACCAAACGACTTATTGGCCAGCTTAACTAGCAGTTCTATACAAAACGTTCAAATTTTATTTAAATTAGTAAATAAAATATTTGTATTTAAATATTGACAATTTTTTTATGGTACCTATATGAAATTATCTATATTTGAATGTCAAGTGTAAAATATAGGATTACGATAGTTTAGCAAGCGACACAAATATATCGAATGCACATACTTTATTGTAGATAATTATTTTCTTCTAACCGTTCGTTGGTGCATTGGAGAGGTCAAAATTTAAAATTTCCAATAGTTTTCAAAAGCACAGGGAAAAGCAGCATAACAATTAAGGAAAAACGGGAATTTTTACTCAAATCGGTTTTCCACAAAATCGATTTTAGTTTTTGATGTAACTCTAAAACAAATGAACGTATATTCATGAAATTTTCACTGGTTGTTTATATTTACATTTTCTATAAGTACACGATAAAATTTTCAAAATATTTTGTTTTGTTTTGAACTTATTAGGAATATTTTCAGTTTCAAATTTTATTTTTTTTCTATGGATGTCAATAAAACTTTATTTGTTGGGTAAAAAAACTTGAAAATTTAATACAAGGCTCTAACTATATTGTTACAATGACATTTAAAAAATATTAAAAATCCTTAGTCCTAGTTTTTATTTATAAGCATTTAAAGTTCAAAATATCTTCACAAAATACGGAAAGATAACGAAAATTAGTATGTAGTGGTTTTGTTATTTTATTGTTATTCAAAATTGAATAACTGTAGATACATAAATATTTTACTGAATGTTTGTATTTTCATTTTCTATATACCATTAAATTTTGAAAATATTTTGACTCTTTTTGAGCTTTTTACAGCCATTTTTTTTACAGTTAGTTTTAAATGTTTTTAGTTTTTGTTCTATAAATATCAATTAAATTTAGTTTGTTGGGTAAAAGGCGTGAAAATTTAATGCAAGGTTCCTGATATATTTTTACAATAGCAGTTGAAAAATATTAAAAATGCATAGGCACAATTTTTTCATAAGCATTTAAAGTTCGAATTTTGATAAAATTTATCAAATTTAATATGTTATAATTATTTTGTAGTTAAAAATGTAAAAAATTTTCAACTTTTGTAACTAAGGATTGACAATTTAAATCCACCATCATTTGTGATATCTTATAAGTTACTCATAGTTATAACTATGAAGACACATTGTCAAGAAATTACATTTTTTAACAAGTTCAATTACCAAATTATTTTCATGCATATCTACCCTTAAGTCTAAGTAAAAACAATAAACAATTACAAGTTTTGTTAGATTATAACATCAGTTACACTGTCACTGCGACAGCGATAGTTTAACAAAATTGTAACAATAATAAAACTATTAAAATGTTAGTTTAAAATCAAATCTGGCTAGGTACCGGGAAAATGAACCTTTTTTACTCACTACCATTTTCCATTTTTTAAGACAGGTAGATTTGGTAAATTGGGCTAATACGCTACTACGTATTTTGAACGATATTTTATTATTCAATTCAGTAAACGGAAGAACTTCAAGCAATATGTTTGTATTAAAATTAATTCGAAAGACGAAGGATGGAACAAAACCATGATTGAATTTATTACATCTGTATCGCATTATTCAAAATAATATTTATATTTTTAAGTAGGTAATTGGAAAAAAAAAATTAAAACTATTTTACTCAGTTCACAGTTTAGGTATGCAGAACATTGTTTTCATATTATATAGGTACCTACTTTAATATCATTAAATATTATATATTTTTATGTTAATGAACAACTTACCTAAATATTGAAATATGTGGCCCAATCTCCGGTTATCCTTTAGAAATATATATTTTTAATTTGCGGCCTAATAACCGGGTAACAAAATGTTAATTAAATTAAATATTTTATACAAAGTGGTTAGATAAAATTTGTACCAATTATACCGACTGACCAAAAAAAAAAACAATTGTAGGTACGTTAATAATAGGACAATAATTGTACAAATAACATCGCATTTGATATTTTGTAGGGCATAGGACGTAATATCCGATAGGTAAGGTATTCGTACAATACATTATATTATTCAAAGGAATAATGGTAACTAAGTTATTTTCTATTATATATGTCACATAATAGGCGTTACTAGAGCCAAAATTCTGGGTTAAAAGAAAATAATTATCTACAAAAAAATATGCGTGCATTCGATTTATTTGTGTCGCTCGCTAAACTATCTTAATCCTATATTTACCACATGAGATTAAAATACAGATAATTTCATATAGGTACCATAACAATATTGTCAATATTTAAACACAAATATTTTATTTACTAATTTAAATAAAATTTGAACGTTTTGCATAGACTGCCAGTTAAGTCGCTTGGCCGTTTCAACAATCAAATATAATTCTCTTATGTAAAAAAAAATTATTTGTTCGGCCAAGAAACTTGAAAACTTAATACAAGGTTCCCTCATAAGTTTTTAATAGGTTTAAAAATATAGAGACCGATAAGAATAATTATTTTTTTTAATCATATAAGTTTAAATTTTGACAAAAACACAATATTCATTTGTAGTTACAAATTTATAAAACATTTAATTTTTATACCTAAGTCTTGTACATACAAGGGCCCTTATATCATAATAGTAGTTCATAATACGAGTATAACCAAAAAATCACTGATCCTTTTAGGAAAATAGGTAGGTATGCAAATACAATGTTTTTTTCAAAAAATGCATTCAACCTACCTATAGATCATACTACTAATACAAAATATCCTAATCTGACTCGTCACTAAGATCCGTTTTTTGTTTACAATGATACATAGGAATCATTGAATTCAAATTTAACACATAAATTTTTACAGTGACCCACTACTGCAGAGTGGTTCCCACTGTCCAATTTTTTATTTATGTAGACTCAGGTTATCAGTTAAAATTTCATTTTGCGTGTTTAAGGTCTTGTTTACTAGTTGATTATACAGTTTAAACTTGATATATATTTTTAAAAACAAATAATAATGCCTCGGTCCATTGTGGCGAGGGTCTTCTGCCCCTTATCACACGTTTCGTAGGTATGCCACTCCTTCTCATAAACCAGGGCTGCAATACATATTACGTTCCTTCAGTGGCGTACTACACAGATATTTGCAACGGCTGGGGTTATATTAAAAAAGGTGGGTAAGTGGATGTCGCTCTGCTGTACAGTAGGTTACAAGTGGGTCACTGTAATGGATGATTTTATATTTTAATTCAATGATATAAAATCATTGTATAAGAAAAACGATTCTGAGCGAAAACGGTCAGTCAGCCTATGATATTACTAAGTATATTTGATGATATTATTGTGAATAAAGTAATTTATGTATTTACATATTTACGTGGAACCTTGTTTTAAATTTTCAATCCTTAGCTACAAAAGTTGAACATTTTATACATTTTTTACTACAAAATAATTATTAAATTTTAGATTTGAACTTTAAATGCTTATAAAAAAAAATTGTGCCTATGTATTTTCAATATTTTTCAACTGCTATTGTAACAATATATCAGGAGCTTTGTATTAAATGTTCATGTATTTACAGTAATTCGTTTTGGAATAACAATAAAATAACAAAACCGAGAAATGAGAAATCGAGTGAATATCCAATATTGTGAAAATATGAACTTAAATTGCTCTTAAAAATTTAATTTGACATTCTTATAGACATTTTTTTTTTTTGTTGATAAAGATAGATAATCTTATAAGGAATCTTATTTTTAGGAATTATATTTTAAAATCTTAGATTTAAAAAGAAAAATTTTTTTGAATTCTTAACTCACAATAAATTGGTAATTTTTGTGATTTTTCCATATTTTGTAAATTTTTGAACTTTAAATGCTTATAAAAAAAACTGTGACTAAGGATTTTTAATATTTTTCAAATGTCATCGTAACAATATAGTAGGAGCCTTGTATTAAATGTTCAAACTTTTTTACCTAACAAATAAAGTTTTATTGACATCCATAGAAAAAAAGACTAATAAAATTTGAAACTGAAAATGTTCCTTATTAGTTCAAAACTAATCAAAATATTTTGAAAATTTTATCGTGTAAAATAAAAAATGCGATTATAAACAACCAGTGAAAATTGCATGAATATACGTTCATTTGTTTTAGAGTTACACCATAACCAAAATCAATTTTGTTAAAAACCTATTTTGCGTAAAAATTTCCGTTTTTCCTTATTTTTTATGTTGATTTTCCCGCCGCTTTTGAAAATTATTGGAAACTTTAAATTTTGAACTTCCCAATGCACCAACGATATTCACTTTCCCATCAAATAAGATACTAAAGTTGAATATCCAATCATTATTTTGACTACTTATTGTGTACAGTGTACACAGACACAACAATTTAAAAATAAAACACACATCATTGTAAAATCAATACATTCATCGTTTCACTCAGAATCTAAAACTATAGATTCGTGTAGGTAGATACATAATTTATTGAAATATTTTTTAAGTTTTATTAATTTACGAAATATCCCATTGTACGATACGGCGTCCCTCAGGCCACTCCCTCTCGTAACTCATAAGCTGGGGTTCAATTCATACGTGCCTCTCATAAATGTGGGCCATAATGGCTACAATACGATTGCGCACCAACTGATATGTGATGTACCTACATACTACGTATAATTATTTATGTAAGGCATAAAATAATTTATACAATACATATTTTCTATAAATTTCATAAACATGCACTCGATAACTTATTAACTATTAATTCACAATTTTCTTTTCCAATTTATTATTACAGGTTTAGTACTGACAACAAATTTTCACTATTGGTTTGGTTAAAAATTGTTTTTTTTTTCAAAAATTGCATGTATATACTTAATATATTTTAACATAGTCAATAGGGAGTCAATATTTTTTTTGTTCATATAAAAAAAACATAGTTTGAATAATTGAATCACAATCATACATTTTCTAATATGTAATCATAAATTATTATATATAGTATAAACACATATCTTTTGGTACGCAATTTTGTAGTGATTTTAACAGATAAAAAAGGATCGGGGCGCAATCTGTTGAAAATTTGGTGCGCACTCCTAGGTACTTAATAGTTGATTTAGGGATCTGGTCGCAATTCACCGCAGGTATTGGACAGGTGGTCATTATGCATTCACGGTTCACGTTCATATTTATGATTAACGTCCCTCATATCTTGTAAAAAATTTTATGATGTGAATATCTGAAAGAAATTCATACTTTTAGAAAACTTGAACCCCTTACAAACCATTCGTATTATAATAATTTATATATTTTTTATCTACCTAGTGAATTGTGCCCACATATTTTGTACACCTGCGTGCAAATTAAAAATGCAAATACATTTTTATTATGTTGTTTTTCATAAATTCTTTGTTATTCACTAGTCTATTATAGTATTGTTGTACACTGTGTAAATGCATTTTGTCTATGTTGCACGTGGGTCTGAGAGAGAAATGGAACAGTGCGCGTGCGCTGCTGTCATCGTCTTAATACAAAATATTGTTTAACATAAAAACAATTGAAACGAGGTAAGGGTAAACGATATAAACGATAAGAATAGACATTAAAAAGGCTCCACTAATATAAAAAAAAACACTAAAAGAAACGATACTCTAGGTCATATTAGGCCTACGAGCTTTCAACGTAACGCTCGGAGAAGGAGATACGTATATGATAAATATTACATAATAGGTATATAATGCTCACAGTATCGGAAAATATTTGATATTCGTCATTTTACTATAAAAATGTAATGTAAAAACTATATTAAATATTTTTTTATAATTATGCAGCCATTAGGGTCCGTAAAAAACGTATCTGCGGTCCGGATGTTGGTCATCCCTGCCTCTGGGGAAAAATATTATTACTCCAGTATTCGTATTTTGTAAGTCGCGGGTCGTAATAATAATAATAATAATAATGATAATAATTTGTACGGCGGCAGTTGACTTGTCCAGGTGTGGTGGTGTCGGTGGTTGTTGCGGCGGCGTTGGTGGTTGCGGTGGTGGTGTACGCAGTGTAGACCCCTCCCCGCCCCGCCACTTTGGCAATACCATCCCCACAACCGTTTCCGTCACCGCCGTCGTGCGATGAAACGTCAACAACGATGGTTCAATAGCGATGAACGGTCGCGGGATCCATCGCGAGAGTACGCTGCAAAGGGTCGAACCACGATCGCTTGTCGTGTCGTGTCGTTGTTATGATCCAGAACGTCATTACTATTATTGTCATTATTATTAGCGCGATTACTGGAATCCCTGTGGTTGTTATTGTTGTTGTTGTGGTTGTTGCCCACTCGCTGTTGTGGTCGTTATTCTGTTGCCGCTGTTGAAGGGTCGCGATAGGTACCCACCAAACGATATTGGACTAACAGGGGCACATGCCCAGGAACGTGTTCTCGCGGTCCGGCGGCCGGCGGGTTAAGTGCTCGTTGCCGCGCCGGTACCACCCGACGCTTGAAAATCATCTCATCCGACTAGGCCCCTGGTACCGGGTGCGACTTAAAACCCTTTGTGGATCTGAAAAGTTACTGCTTCGGATACTAAACATGATAAATATAATATTTTACCCCAATAATAATAATTATTCACCAACACCAGTTTTGTACAGGGTATTTTCTTGCCACGCGAACCGAACGCCGCCGAGACACAGCGTATGACGACACCGATCCAGCATTATTACGACGGCTTATGACGTGGTACGGAAGGGACGTATCCATCTCTCACCACCGATCGACCGGCTCGGGGTGGTTTAGTGACGATATTTAGGCAATATGCGATCCCGTCGCCGCCGCCACCCGTGTTATAGTAGGAGTGAGTTCGCCTACTGTCGTTTTAGGGTCGTACAGAACAAGCAACGTAACGTTAACGCTACGCCGCATGACGTGTTGTCCCGTCTTACACACGTGCGACATAGAAAAAACGCGTTTACGCGGTCTGAGTAGAACTCGCTCAATTTCAATGCTAGAATAAAAACACCTATTACAAAATTAAAAGATGACAATATTTTGAAGGTGATTTTTTATAGAAAAATTAAAATTTTGAATAGTTTAAGGTCTTTTTAAAAATATTAAAATTTTTATTATTTCTAAACGATATAATCAACGTTATATTGGGTATAATAGAAAAATAATATTGTCACAATTTAATTTTATAATTGGTAGTTTTACTCTAGAACAAAAATTGAGTGAGTTCTACTCAGACTGCGTAGACTGTAGACACGTTTTGTCTATGTCGTGTGTGTGTAAGATGGAGACAACACATGCAGGTGTGACGTATTCTTAAGAGGGCGCTACACCCACTTACGTTCTCTCTGTCTTACAAACGCATAACATGTTATGAACATTTTACGCTCAGCAGATTACGTTTAGCTCGGTCGGTTTAAAAATTAGAGTGAATTCACCTCTTATAAAATTCAAAGGTTGTATTATTATCTAGTAAACCACTTCATAGAGTTTTATTTTCAAATTTAAATTGTAAAGCAACTTATGAGAATTTCAAAATTGTTAATTATTTGTGCATTTTAAAATAATTATAACTTGCTTTAAAATTAAAATTTTAAAATAAACCTATGAGGTTCACTAGATAATAATATTACTTTTAAATTTTATAAGAGGTAAATTCATTCTAGTTTTTAAACTAACGGAGCTAAACGAGATCTGCTGAGCGTACAATTTGCTATACATGGTGATTCTTTGATCATTGAACACTCATTATTTCAAGAAGTGTAAATGTTTTTGTAAATATTATTTTACATAGTTTCAAGTCATTTACAAAAAGTTTTTATTAAAAAATTATATTTTTAAAATTTTTTTATCCTTACAATTTTTAAGTTTTATACTTTTTTGAATGATAACATAGAGTTTTAATTTCATATTCCAAAGCAGAATATTTTTCTAAGTATTTTGAAACGTAAAAATCGAATTTAGGGCGAGTAGTTTACGAGTTATATAAGTATTTTAAGCATTTATGAGTGGAGTGAAGTGGTACAGGGTTACCCTGCGAATGATTTGTCCACTACTCCGCTCATCTATACTTAAAATACTTATATAACTCATAAACTACTTACCTTAAATTCGATTTTTATGTTTCAAAATACTCAGACAAATATTCTGCTTTGGAATAAGAAATTAAAACTCTGTTATATCATTCAAAAAAGTAAAAAAATAAAAAATTATAAGGATGAAAAATATTTAAAAATATAATTTTTTAATAAAAACGTTGTTTTATAAATGACTAGAAACTATGTAAAATAATATTTTCAAAAACATTTACACTTTTGAAATAATGAGTGTTCAATGATAAAAGAATCACCTTGTATGTATAATGAGTTTAGATGAGAGATTGAACGCATGTGTAGCGCCCTCTTGCGGGACCTTGCTATTACTGTTAATTCTAGTTCAAAACACCTAAAGTCATAGACAAAACTAAAGGTAGGTAAAGTTTTTTTTTAGGTACCTAGTTTACGTTATCCGATTTTAGTTCTGAAAAATAATATGAAATTGGCAAAAGATGTCTATGGATCGTACGGAACACTTAACATTTTAAATTTTTAGTTTAATTACGATTAAGGTTATATATTTTCAAGTTTTCGAATACTCCGAAATTAAAAAAAAAACTACATTTTTCAAAGTGTTATGTATGTTTCTTAGATATTTTGTTGAAATAAAATCTTTTTTTTCAGAATTAATACCAATTAAATACTTTAATTTTGTCGAAGCAATTCGTATACTGCATTTTATATTGTTATCGATCAATTGACTTGTGCGTGTCGGTGGAACCCAAACGGTAACGTCTCCCACCCATTGTTCGTTGGTTTCATTGGTTCTCAAACGGCTCTGATATTCGACAACAAAATTCCATAATAATTTACTTTGTATGTAAACAATTTAAAAAATCACTAAAACATTTAAAATCTTTGATTTATAATATCTATGGCATATTATTTTGAGTTAGAAATTCCTAAAATTGTCTATGTATATCTAATATTTAAAATTTTCATACAAGATCACCCTTAATTCTTACATTAAAAAAAAAGTTTACTGGGAAGTCAAATATTCACCCGTAAATTAACAAATTCTCATAAAACGATTGTCTTATTTTGTAATTATTCAAAAACCATGAACCGTAGGTTTTATCATTTTTTCTAAGCATGATACAATTTTCAAAATATTTTGAGTAGTTTCAAGTTATTTATAGATATTTAACCTTGAACATTTACTTCAAGGTTCCTTATAAGTTGTTATTATGTCAGTTGCTATATATTATTAAGTATGAATTCTCAAGTTTAAAAAATATTTATGAAGACAGTTATTTTTTACAGACATTTTAAGTTCAAATTCGGTCTAAATGACTATTCAGGGCTTGAAACCATAATCAATTTTTAGATTTCCTAGTACAATATACGATTAGGGAGACCGGGACTATCGAGTACTGTCATTACTCATTACCAACCAACGATATTTTATGTTATAGGTAGGTAGGAAATAGAAACGTAGAATACCAATTATTTGAATTATTATTACAAGAATTGAGACTAGGGAAAAAAAACGAAGATATAATAGTATGATTTAAGAATAGTTTTAAGAAGTTATTATTTATTATACCATTAATAACTACGAGCGTATAATCATTTATGTAGCTAAAATAAATTAAACATAATATTATTATAGTTCATACGTAACGGTAGTCAGTATTTATAAATACTGGTAATCGGTTCTTAACCGGTTAAAACATATTACGTTATTATAACGTTTTATGTTAGCTGAAAATTTGTCACGGTAACCAGTAACCGATAACTGGGAGTGCAAATAGGTTTATTATAACGGTAACCGATTATAGGTTCCCCAAAATTCCGGGAAATTACCGGTTTTCGGTAAAAACCGGTGACCGGTTTCAAGCCCTGTAATAAACCAAGAATAACGGTTTTAGTTATTTTGTTATAATTAAAAAATATTATTCGTGGGTACTTGATATTTTTTAAGTATATATTTATAATTTATACACTCAATGAAATTTTAAAATTTAATTTTTTGGCAAAAATGAATTTAACCTACTGTTGTACTAATGTCTAATAGAAAATAAGGTACTTTAATCAAAATAATAAGGTTATAATCCGTATAATAGGCTGAAGGTTTTCGTATACAATAATTTCATATCATTGAACTCAAATGTAACACCATCCATTACAGTAACCCACTTACAGTGGCGGATCCAGTGACATGGTGGAGGGGGGGGGAAAGTCACTTTTTAGAGACAGTCTTGATATATGAATTATACACAAACCCGTTTATTATAAGTATGGGCACCGTGTATTCGAAGAATAGTAATTTCCTACACGAGGTAATTGGTAAACAGTTACAGATACCTGCGTTCCTACAAAATATGTGAAGTGTTAATTATTTCCTACTCGAATATAAAATTAAAATGTGTAAGTTCCTACTCGGTAAAAAAAGGTGTATTCGTTTATGTTAGTTCCTACTCGGTGGAAATAATTATAATATAATATGTAAGTTTTTACACAGTAAATTTATTTTTGTCATCACCTATTTATTTTTGATATTCAACGAATTACGCGATTTTCATTATTTTGTATTATCATTGCTTATCTATTTGTTTATGAAATGTATTTGATATTTTGCCTTTTTTAATTTTTTTTTTTAAAAAAACATTACTAAGTATGATCTGTTTCAGTACCTACATTTAATATATAAGTGTACACTTACTGACATTTGACCTTTTTTCTTATTGTGGAAAAACTTACATCTATAATTTTTTCCACCGTGTATTGGAACTAACATACGCACCTTTTTTTTTACTTATTACACGTATAATTTTTATATTCGTGCAAGAACAAACATTCGCCCGTGCATTCAATATGTTTGTTAGGTAGGTACGGTGTGTAACGACTGGCGAATACAGACCACCCCGACCTCGGAAGCTGGGACCCAGGTCTCCAGAGGATTCAAAATTGCTCAACTTCATAGCGAATTAAACGAGGATTTACTGTATAGTATATAGTATAAACTATCAAATAATAACGTACAACGAAATAATTAAAACAAATTTTTATTTTTGTATCGGAAAATTAGTTTTATGTCTACCTATTGGTGTTGCGTTAAGAAAATAATAGGTAGGTCACGACACTATTTTCTTTTCAGTCTTTTTGGTGGTAACCGGGCATTGGTTTGATAAGATTTTTTGTGAGTTTGTTTGGTCGATCTAGGTGTGAATAATAAATTATTAGTAATATGTGTAGGATTTGATAGCAGTTATCAAAAACTCCAACCATTATATCCCACATCCTGGTAATTACGGTGTTACCAAATGGTTTTTTATAGTTACATTTTCAATACGATCGTTAATCTAATGATTAACGAAACACTTTCTCAAGCCTGGATTAAGTGGGAATGCAGGAAGGGTGCCGGTCCTGGGGCACAACAATTTTTATTTGTTAATGCGCCCAAAACAGTTTTCAAAAAAGTAAAATAATCTTAGTATAAAGTATTTTATAATATAACCATGAAAAACGAAATGACCACATTCATTAGTTTTAGGCATAAACAGTGTGTAATATCCAATGTTTACAATTCATCATAGTATAATAAGCATTTTTGTCCGTTTTCATTTATTCTTAAAAATAATATCGGTCTAATTATAGGTATTATATAATATGGCCAGTGCCAAGTCTAGTGGTCTTAGTGTATATGCATTCACAAATACACATAATTACACAACACGCACTACATAACCGACAGTCATTGCTAGGCGATCCATATATAGTCGAGCTACATACCCAGCTTGTCCTCCATATTTCTAGGACTTAGGTGTTAGTGATGTAAAGACCCTAAGTTGGTGTCTGGGCCCGCGTATTATTATTGTAGGTACAACAAACACTGTTATAATAGCAGTTAAAAATATGTTTAAGACACAGGTTTGGTGATAATGTGGTATTGACTCAAAAGTTAATAACAATAAATATAATAGGATAGAAATAGGTATACATTACTAAAATAATAAATATTAATTAATATAATAAATGCAATGTTTTCAGAAAAAATTAAATCAACCTACCGTATTACTAATAGAAAAAATACTTAAATAGCAACACAAAAAAATATTGCATTAAATATACTTGATATAAATTATAGACTGACAGGCCATCTCCGTTCAGAATCGTTTTTCATTAACAACAATAATACCTATATCAGTGAATTTAAATATAAAATATCAATTATAGTGATATAATCGATACCTACTGTACAGCAGAGTGGTACCACTTGCCCATCTTTTTCATTACAAATTATAGATTGTAGGTACACAGTACAACTGTATGAAACATTGTAACTATTATGTTTTATAAGTTAATTAATAATATCTTACGCATGTATTTAGTTATTTGCTCAGTAATTTGTTGGGGCAAATACTCTTTGAAATATTTCAACACTACATCTTTAATCCATTTTGATATTATATTTGGGATATTATTAGGTACTTGATTTATTATATTTTTCAGAGACTGATCTATTTCTTTTTGAATCAGTGTCATCTTCCTTAGGTTTAACATTGTCTAAATACATATTTGATTAAATTTATTTATAGTTAATAACTATGTACCTATAATATATTTGAACAGTTTGAACAATGTATTGGAGATATACCATCGTGGCATCGTATTCAATTGACAAACAATTCAACACTCCAGTTACCGGATCTAGGTACTAGAAAATTTTTTGACTTTGTGGTATTTTATTATTCTCTGCTATTATTAGTAGTTTTTTTGTACAGTTGTAGCTTCTATGGGTTCTACATTTATTTTCTTTGGCATAGGTACTAGTAGATGATTGATGAAATACAAATTTTGCTTTCTGTAATAAATAAAACTAATTGAGAGTAATGTAGTAATAATTTAGTAAATCAATAATAACCATGTTTCTAACCAAGTTTCTATGATGTTTCTCGGGTACAAGTTCTTCATGATTAATCTTTTTCTTCGTAGAAATTGTTGTTAATGGGATAAATTGTTCCTTAAACAAATTGACAACACGATTAAAATAAATGTAAATATAGGACAGATGTAAAATAAGAAGGTATACTGTTATACTAACATTTTCAGATCTAGTTAAGTAACAAAATATTGTTTTAATATTTTAAATCTAATTGTATTCTATTGTTTTATTTATAAGCTCAATATAATATTATACATTAGTTTTAATAATGTGTATGAATATTATTTTTTATAAAACATAGAATAATATTGAACTTTAAAAGTGGTAATTAGACAAAATTGAAAATACCTACCTACATTTAATAATAAGACATGCATAATTTTTTAGTTTTTTTTTTTTTTTGAAACAACTATCCTTTTTACAATTACATGGCCTAGTTGTTTGATCAAAAAACTTATAAAATTGTTATATCAACTAAACTTTGCCAATCATAATATCTTAGTAGAGTTGTTTCATATGGATACATTCCTAAAATCATTTTCATTAGGTATTTAATATAATACATTTGAAGTAAATAACTATTATAAGAAATATTGCATTATTATGTATCTTATTCAGGGATCGAAACCGTTTCAAATTTTAACGGTTACCGTTAATTTTTAAGGTTTTTCAAATTTATCGGTATCAAGAACAGTTTTTGAAAATTTTGATTTTATTTTCTGTATCTATTAACTGGAGACCCGATTTTTATTAGCTAGTAATTATTAAGAGCTAAGGCTAAAGTCCTTAAATATGTTCGATTTGTATAATTAGTGTAGTAAAACAATATAGTAAATTTACGTTTAGCAGAACTAATTTCGTGTTGTTCACTTTAATATGTTGTACCTACTTTTGCATACAACATATGATTGGGATCGTTATTCGATTACATTAATATTTAATTGTAATTTATAATAACATCACGCTATATTGCAGTATAATAAATCTCTTGTTGTGCGATTAATGCTTATGATATTTGAACAAAATATTAATTTAAATGGATACTAAAAAATGCATTTGCGCAGAATCATTTTTTCTATGTTTTTAAGTAATCTTAGAGTAAAATCACTCATTACAAAAAAGATAGAGAATAATATTTTGGAGGCAATGACTTATCGATTTCTCTAAATATTATTTCAAAACAATTTAAACATTTTGAACTGTTTAGGAACATTTTCAGTGTTGAATTTTATTAAGTCTTTTTTCTATGAATGTGAATAAAACTTTATTTGTTGGGTAATAAAGCTTGAAAATTTAATACAAGGCTCCTAGTTATATTGTTACAATGAAATTGGAAATATATTAAAAATCCTTGGTCACAGTTTTTTTTTATAAGCATTTAAAGTTCAAATCTTGGTAAAATACGGAAAAATCACAAAAATTAATAAATTATTTTGAGTTGAGAATTTATGAAAATTTTTCTTTTTAAATCTAAGATTTGAAAATGTAATACAAGATTATTCATAAATTTATCTACCTTTATCAAAAAAAAAGTAGGTTAGCACATTTCGGTAGTGGATGTTTGTCCATCGTCCCTTCAGGCCTTGGAGAGGATAGTGTAATTTTACTGTATTCGATTTGAATGCAATGATTACATTCGATAAAAAATGATTCTGAGCGGACGGGGGAATCTTTTTTATTTCATTTTATTTGTTTCTATAGTGATAAACAAAGCGCTTTAAGAACAGCTTAAGAACGATTTATATAAATATGTAACTTATATATTTATAATTAGGAAATATCATAAAAATTAAAAAAAATATAATATAAAAGAAAAAGCTCATAGGTCGCTCAAATGTTTTGAAAATTTTACCATGTCTAGGTAAGGCTGATATAAGTGAACAACCCAAATTTCAAGTTTTTACGAATGTTTTAAACCGGATTACAACAAAAAACTTCCAATATTAGAATGTCTATAAATAACTCAAAAATGGCTAAAATTTTCTGAACTTTAAACTGTAAGGAACTAAATTTTAAATACAAAAAAAAAAATACAATGTTTCACGTATTTCATACTTCAAACACTATATATAGTATTAAAATACCAACACGCGCACTACGCGTTTATAGTAATTATTATTAGGTATATTATGTCTTATGACTTATTGGTATTGGTAGTATTTTCCAACAGGGAAATGTTTTCTATGATTTATGTAAGCTATATCGTAAATTAGCTATACTAACGTATATAATTTTTTTTGTTGCATAGCTTTTGGCATCGTTGGTGTTGGGAAAGAATTTTTTTTTTATTTGAATATATAATTTTAAAAAAAATTACGTAATAATAAAAGAGTTAGGTATATATAACAACAAATAAATATGGTAATATGAGCTTAAACATAAAGACATGTATTATTCTAATGATTAAATTAGTAAAAAGGAAAACGAATATCCTTGGTATTGGAGAATCGGTCCAAGTATGTCGTCGGTATTCTTGTTTCCAATAAATAAATAAATAATAATAATTAATTGCGGTTCCTATTGCTACGGCATGAATGTGTTTTATTAGATTCTGAGCGAAGCGATGAATATATTAATTTTACAATGATGTGTGTTTTTTTTTATTTTTTTATTTGTGTTTCTCATTATCTTTTAGGACAGTAAAAGTGCTTGGTTTTTCTTTAATAGTAACTTTTCTGATAGGAAAGTAAATCTAATTGGTACTTGGGGGTCAAAACCCAGGAGTTTTCAAAAGCGCCGTGAAAAACAAAAGAAAAATTAAGGAAAAACGGGAATTTTTACGCAAAATCTGTTTTCGAGAAAATCGATTTTGGTTTTTGGTGCAACTCAAAAGCAAATGACAGTAGATACTTGAAAATTTCACTGAATGTTTATATTATTAGCATTTTATATACACGATAAGAGTTTGAAAATAATTTGACTCTTGAACCGTTTACGGACATTGTCAGTTTTCAATTTTTTTAGTTTTTTTTTCTAAAAATATCAATAAAATTTTATTTGTTGGTTAAAAGGCTTGACAATTTAATAGGGGGCTTCTGGATTATTTTTTCAAAGGCAGATGAAAAAAATTAAAAATCCTTAGTCACGGTTTTTATTTATAAGCGTTTAAAGTTCAAATCTTGATAAAATACGGAAAAATCACGAAAATTAGCAAATTATTTTGAGTTGAGAATTCATACAATTTTTTCTTTTCAAATCTAAGATTTGAAAATGTAATTCAAGATTATCCATAAGTTTATCTACTTTAATAGAAAAAAAAACGTCTACAAGAAAGTCAAATTAAATTTTTATGAGCGTTTGAATTTATATTTTTACAACATTTGATATTCACTCGATTTCGCATCTAACGATTTTCTTATTTTGAAGTTATTAAAAAACGTATGACTGTTGATACTTGAAAATGTCACTGAATGTTTATATTAGCATTTTCTATACACGATAAGATTTTGAAATTAATTTGACTCTTTTTGAGCTACGAGACATTGTCAATTTTCAACTTTTTTTCGTTTTTTTTCTATATATATCAATAAAATTTTATTTGTTGGGTAGAAAAGCGTAAAAATTTAATGCAAGGCTCCTGATATATTGTTACAATAGTGGTTGAAAAATATTAAAAATACATAGGCACAATTTTTTTTATAAGCATTTAAAGTTCAAATTTCGACAAAATGTATCAAATTTATAATTTAATAATTATTTTGTAGTTAAAAATTTATAAAATGTTCAACTTTTATAGCTAAAGATTGAAAATTGATAACAAGGCTCCACATAAATAGGTTATATATAAATTACTTTATTCACTTTATACTTGGTAATATCATAGGTTGACTGACCGTTTTCGCTCAGAATCGTTTTTCTTATACAATGAATTCATTTAACACCATCCATTACAGTGACCCACTTGTAACCTACTATACTATACAACAGAGCGACATCCACTTACCTACCTTTTGTAAGTTTGATCTCGCAAGACAGACATGAGGGACTCTTCTCGGGAAATTAGGTAACCATGGGTTATTCTGGTGCGACCTATTCTTAACTTATTGATAATAGTTTCCTTTTTCCTATCAGAGTGATTGTTAGGCCAGTGAAGAATACATAGTTGTTTTTATTTCATTAAGTTTTGTTTTTTTGTTTTGCCCACATATTTTCCAAGCTTGCATTGATATAAGTTGTAATGTTCTTATGGTATCTTGAAAAGTTGTGAGTGGAGTAATGTCTAAAGAAGTTGAGGAGGCTGTGTTTTTGGCGTGCATTTCGGCTTTTCCGTTGCCTTTTATTGATGAATGATTTGGTACCCACATTATTTTAACCATGTTTCGTTTGGAATGATTACGAATGAGATTACGTCATTATACGAACGTATTATAATAAACAAAATTGTAAATAAAATGCGCTAACAATTATACAAAACGTTGATACATTATATATATATATGCTTTAAACTCTATAAAACTTGCAATAAAGTGTATTTATTAAAATTTTTTTTTTTTTTAATAAATTGTCTAACGCTATCCTTAAACGTGATTCCCAAGCTAAGTGTTACTATAATGGTGACTTCTTAATCTCACAACCCCAACAACCGGGATAGTCAAATTGTACTTTTTACCTAAATTAAAAAGGTATATAGTCGAATTAAAAAAGTCTTTTAAGTTATTTTAGTGGGTAGGAAAAAGGTAATAGTCTTACTGCATTCTAGTTCAAAAAAGGGTTTTCAAAAAAAAAATGTCAAAAATTAAATTTTAAATTTATTTCATAACCTTTGTGCTAAAAAGAATAACATTTTACAATTTGCGATAAACCCGATAAGATACATTTTATACAAACTACAGCAATTTATTTTATATAGTATATACCATTCAATATATTGTATGTACATATCGATACGATAACATGAATTATATTGGAACCTAAATCATACCTATATGCTATGTGTACAGTTTATGTTATGTGTATTATGCACAGAGTACGTATGTCATTCAATAAATTGTGTCTTGTTGCGTACAAATTGAAAGACTTGCTGCAATAACCAGATAAGTCCACTTTTTGAAATATTTCAGGATGAACAAAAAACACTTTAACGGTTTGAAAAATATTCTGAAATTTATATCTAATTAAATATTTTGAATCTTTGAAAGATGCTGGTCATGTATGCGTACTGCAGGTTTGTCTAAGTTCTATATACATTTTATAAAAATGTAATGAACTTGACCCAACATGGACTTATCTGGTTTTTTGATTTTTCCCCACAATTTTCAAATTTTTATTTGCATGCAAAATTAATTATTTAAGTATTAAACAAAAAAAACTATATTTGGCATTAATCAAGATGTAGAATTTATGCATACTACTTATATTTACTTTTTATGATGAAATGGAATAGATGGTTTGAAGCAAAAACCAGATAAGTCCGGCTTTATCTGATTCTTGCACCCATTTATGGGGAATTTTTTTCTTTATTTTATTTGATAAAAAAGTGCATTTTTTGTGAAAAACATGGACTTATCTGGTTATTGCAGCAAGCCTTTCAATTGGTAAAGTAAATCTAAATATATTTTTAAGTTTTAACGTAACATATTAAATAATAAATATCGGTTCCTTTACTTGTGATAATATTACTTAGTACCTACAACCTATCTACTTACTAGTGTTAATTGTTAAATGTCAGTAGAAGAAGCTTAATATTTAATTCAACGAATTTGCAACAATGTTTAGATAGAATGGTAAATAATTAATAGTGTTAAACACTTTTTTTGTCGCAGTTTACATATCGACTTTTTGAAAAAGGTTAATTTTGCTGCAGTTTACCATCTCCATGCACTTCGACCATTACCTACTTTTTACCCAAATGCAGTTCAACCATTTTTTTTTTAAATCAAGTAAAATTCGACTAAAACAAGTGAATTTTGACCTTACCGTTTAATCTTGACCTCGCATATATACTTATTGTGATTTATTGTATAGATTTTGTATATTTTCATATAGTATAAAAAAATGGGTAAGTGGATGTCGCTCTGCTGTACCTCAGTACAGTAGGTTACAAGTGGATCAATGTATAATGGATTGTATTAAACTTGAATTCAATGATATAATATTGTTAACGAAAAACGATTCTGAGAGGAGACGGATTGTCAGTCTGGATATTTTAAATTGATATTATTTGTTATAGCCTGTAAGTTGAATTAATAATATAATATTATAATTTTTTATTCGTTTCTATGGTGATAAACAAAGCGTTAGAAATTAAAATCCCGTTCTTAGTAGTTAGCCAACATAACACTTGTTGTATGAAATTATTATAATATTAACCAATTTAATATTAGCCAATAGGTCACCATTAAAATAAATTGCTGATGTATTAATATTATAATAATTTCATAAAACAAGTGTTATGTTGGCTAACTACTAAAAACGGGATTTTAATTTCTAACGCTTTGTTTATCACCATAGAAACGAAGTGACCTATTGATCCTATCTCAAACAAAAGTTGCTCTTTTAAATATACGGTACCGCCGGTACCTAGTATAATATGCTTAACATTTTATCAATTATTTGACAGGACTTATAATATTGCAGCTTCTATACCATAATATCTAATGGTATAAAAGTAACAAAACACACGGGAATCCGTAAATTCCCATCTACTCCGTTGCAGTTTATTGTTACACATAGGTAGTTATTATGTTTACTTCGATAAAATAGATTATGGTTACTTTTTTTGGAACGCCACAATCGGATCGGCCAACAAATCACTGGTGTCGATGGTTCAACCCTTCTCGATGACGTCCGGGTGTTTCCGGCACAGTATCCAACCAACGTGCGAGAAAAACATCCCTCTATTCGAGTTTTGCGGATCGGCATTCGTATCTGTGTACTTGTGGTGTAGCCTATGATCGCGGACCCATTCGTAAACCGAATTCTGTAAGACGCGTAACGACCAGTTAAGCCCGGTGTATACTATATTGTAGTCGTAGTATTATACCATATATAGACGGGTATGTTGGAATAATGGAATTTTGTCGTTTTTGGAGTACTCAATATACTCATGGGATCGTAATGTATGATCTACGTATATTACGTATATTTACTATTCCCCGGATAGAAGCATTAATGTTCCGACAAGATTATATTATAATGCCCTGTACAGCATTTAGACTATTACATCGATTGATCGATAGTCACGAGTATAGTGCTGAGACTTGATGAAGAGGTAATTTTTTGATTTGTACGAGCGCACAGAAAATTTATCGTTGATGAAATTCCGAGATTAAAACAATAGAGAACCATCATGGTTTATTGGTCTCGACCTTTGACCTATAGTATCCACCCAGAGAATTTATATACTGGACGAAACAATTGCAACGAACCCGCCACAGTGGGCCACTCGACTTATCAGTAATGGTGCATTTTGTTGTATAGATACGTCATATTAATTATTATTAAACACAATGATATGTATTATATTATACCTAAATTCTTATCAAAACAATGAAGAATAAATGCAATTAAATAAAATATAAAATTACAAAAATACCTGAAACGCTATTGTATTGAGAAAAATAATAATGACACGTAATTGCCATTTCACTTTGTACACCCGATGCGACCAAAGTCTATGTGATCCAGCGGTGACACCAATTGCAGTAATTTGATACAAACAGATGGCTAAATTCAAGAACAATGAATTTTAAAAAATGTCATATATTATGATATATTTTAGAATAAATGTTGTGTTAGTTAATTATACATTATAATTATTGACGGGTTAACGTACCGAAAATAGTCGCAGTGATTTTCGCAGAAGTAAACGCCAAACAGACACCATATAGTGCACCCAAATGGACCAACGAGCACAATATAACATTGCGCCAAACAATCGGTTGATAGGGTTGTTTTTCGATCGGTCGAGCGTCGGGTGAAGTACCGTCGCAAACTAAAATTTCTGCTGAGTCGTTCATTTTAATTATAGCTATCTCGTCAAATGCCATCCCTAGTGGTTAGGTACTACAGTAATATTGTAAGTGAGTGCACTTGAAACATAATATACATAGGTAGGTAATTTAACGTAGTTACAATGTCACGATTATAAGTTATAACAGTCATGGTGTTGTCACGATGAATTATTTATTTTAGTTATATAATTTGGCTTAAATATTATTTAGTATTGCATTTCAAAATGCATATTTCCTACGCTTAATTGTTAATCAGATCAGATGCATCGAGTCACGAATAGTTAGGTACTTAAAAATAATTGGTTTTTAGATTTTGGGAACCCCTAACTGTAAGAATTGATATCAGATATTATGTTATATTATTATAGAACAATCGGTGCCTTTTCTTCGAGAAAAGAGAGGAAAGATTTCATTAGCAATACATGTGACATTATCATCCAGAAAATAATAATCATTACCTCACGAATCCCGGCTACTCTATCATCTTGATATGGATTCCCAGTGAAAGTCAAATCACGGGGAACGAGAGAGCCGACGAAAAAACTCGCCAAACAATAACCTCCCGGACGCTTTAAAACCCAACACGACGCTAAATCTATATAAAAAATAATCACAAACAACACTTGGGGCTTGGACACTATAAGTTCTTCAAAACTTAATGAAATTAAACACACCATTCTAATTCCTAGCATGGCCCTCGCCACCGGACATCTCAAGAAAAATAGAAACTGTAATCAACAGAATGCGAATCGGACACACATCGTTAACCCATCAACATCTGATGAAGAGGGAAACCCCCTATAATCTAAGCGAAGGCGATCTAACTTTTGTTACCAAGGTATCAAGTACTTTAATAATAATATTAAAATGTTAATAAATGTTTGTATTTTTTTTTAGTTTTTCACGAATATTTTGAAAAAGAACTGAATATTTTCAATTTTGAACTCCCAAAAACCACTTAAATCCAATTTTTTACGAAAATCACCCATTGAATCTGATTACCAGAGCAATATTGTTCTACCAGAAATACCATTATATTAGAGACTGTCTACAATATACGACAGTTCCCGTTGTTATTTTTTTTTAAAAGCTTTACCATAATTTTTAAAGCTAATTTAAAATTTGAATTTCTACTTCCTATTATTATTTATAATTACAATCTTATAACCTTTGCGTCGTAGACTATAAACTGATGCTTACACACTAATTTATTTATACTACTTTATCAATTAATTATTTCTTTACATGTGTATTTATAATTTATATAATTTAAATATGTACGGTACTAATTTAACTTAGCCTGTAACTTTATAAGTAGCATGCTACTATATATTTTTCTTCTGCAAGGAAAATTTAGATAGTATTGATATGTTTTTGGGTATAGTGCAGTGGAAAAAATATCCATGTAACGTTTTGTTAGGTTTTTAGTTTTTTTTTTCATTATAGATTTGTCTCTCTATGGCAATAGATAAAGCATCATGCAAACCGGCCTCGCAAAAATCGGTTAGAAAAATATAACTTGTTACATAACAGCCTAAAAACTTGTTTTCAAAAACAAAAAAAACACACATCAGCTATCGTTGTAAAATCAATACATTCATCGCTACGATCAAAATCTAATACCTATTGAAAAAACAATCACAATTTTTTTATATGCGTACTTAGTACTTACCTACGTTATGTTCTTAATATACATTTGAAGATAGAAAAGGAACGAAATTTATAAGATGAATATATTGTTGAAAAATGTTCTACGGTACGTTAATGTTAACTTAAAAATTAATAAAAACGTTTAAGTGTATAAATTTAAATACGATAATGATAATAAAATAATAAAATAATAAATACAAAAGTATTTTAATACTTTGATAGTTTAATCAGTGCTGAAATCTAATAAAATAGTTAAATTATTTTTATGTATTTGTTAACCTAATGGTCCACAATTAAATTATAAAAACCAGATTCATTTTTAGAATATAATTAATTACCTACATCCGTAATATCAAATATTATTCAATGCAGCAGAAGTTTTTTACTTATATGATTGAATAAAAATATAATAATTATTAATGTGTAGGTATACAAACACATTGTATGGATACTATCGATACTGAGTTAGGTAGCTATATTTTTCTTCTCTTTTCTTGACGCAGTTATAACTTTTATGTTTATAATATCTATAAATATATTATTATATGTATATTATTCTGTGAATACTCAATATTTCAACTATTATTATAAATTGTTATTATCAATATTACTCATTATAATTATAAATAATATTTGATATTTCTCAATATTATTATTTTTTTTTATATAAAATATAATATATTTTAATCTGTGGTTTTAAGAACACAATTAACTTAACGAGACAATACAACTAATTATAAATGTAATAGCAAATTATTATAACATCGACAATATGAGAGATATAATAGTGCAGGCGGACATCAACCTTTGTGGAGAAGAGAATACATTCTTGGCGGGCGCCCATATTATTTAAATGTACCTATGTATATCAGGAATCGGCAACCCATGACCCCCGAAACAATTTTATGTGGCCCGCGCCCCGCATAAAAAACGTATAATCTTTATTACGTTATACTTTTATCGTTATCTTTGATATTGTGAAATCAGAATTTCTTAAATGAGCAC
Source organism: Sitobion miscanthi (assembly GCA_008086715.1). Taxonomy (NCBI): domain Eukaryota; kingdom Metazoa; phylum Arthropoda; class Insecta; order Hemiptera; family Aphididae; genus Sitobion; species Sitobion miscanthi. Next base: position 19,236,803 of record CM017801.1, on the reverse strand, counting down.
TGTCAATGGGCACGATGTTATATGCATTTAGTGGTTTCTGGTTGGTAGAAAATTGAAACTTGTCAGTCAAACGTAGACAATAATATATTCAAAATAACCGTTCAAAATATTAAATAAACTATAAAAAAAAATATGAAAAACTGGTACATTTATGTAACATTATACTGCAGGAGTCGTCACTAGTACAGTCGGACGGCGTCTATGTCCGCGTCGGTATCGCTAGCCTCCATCGACGTGTCGTCGTCGCTCTCGGACCGAAGCAGCCGGGCGCCCGCCGGGCCGCCAGAGGGTCTCGCGTGTCGGCGACCTCGAGCGCGCGACGTCCGCGATCTCGTCACGCTACCACCGGTGGCCGGAGAACGTGTATCGGTGACTTACCGCCGTACACCTCAAAAGTGCACTGTCACGTACCTAAACCTCGACCCTACGTCATCGCCTCACCTTGTCCGCTGCCCTAGGCCAGGGGGGAACTGTCGGACGGTTTCACTTCGGAGAACAACAGCAGAAAACGCGTACGGTCTTGGTGATACCTCTCCACGCAGTGGACGCGATCCTCGCCGCCGTCCGTCTGCGCGGAGCTGCGCGTTTTGCTAACGTTGCCCCCGGGTCCAGCCAGCCGATCAAGTCTCCAAAGCTGTTCTTGACCTCAGCTCCGCTGACTGGTGTGACGAACTCCGTCTCGTCACTGGGCGCTTCTACCGGCGCCTGCATCGTTGGCACAGCGACCACGCCGTCGTTGATCAATTTAACCGGTCCAGTACTTGAATCTTCGTTCGGTTTCCGTCGAATCGCCGCCCGCGAACTGGGTCGCATTATACAACAGGCCCGCCAAATCCTCAACCGTAGGCTCTTCTAGAAAGTTGTCGAATACGCCAAGTTTTGTTTCCATTATTTCATATTCAATTTGGTTTATAATATACTTGATGACGTGTTTTACGGTTTTCTCGATTTCCTGAGTTGTTTGTTCGGTGTTATGCGATTCAGCCACCTTCACAGGTAAATATTGTTCGCAAATATAACAAGACGCGATATATATATATATATATATTAACGTAATTATTTGTTTGATTATAAATCATTTTATGTAATTTACCATTACTACTAGACTTATTAAGAGTATCAAAAATTTCATCACTATGTACATAATATATTTTAACTTTATTATTTTTTATTCTATGTGACTATGTACCTATCTAATGGAAAAATGCATTCATTAACTTTACTTATTATCTAATTTAGCAGCGATTCAAATGTCTACGTGTGTTGTTATCTAACGATTTCTTATTTTTTTCAATACTTAGCTTAGCTACGAAATTTGTTATTTTTTTAATTTTCTTCATTATCTATAGACATTGAATTTGCACTTAAATTAATATTTTTAATTTTTTGTACGAATTAACTTACAAAATAAAATTATTTTCAACTGCACTCATTTTTTTATTGTGTATCCTACTAATAAACGTTGAAATTCCGCAGCGTATAGTCCGTGTTAAAGTCTGTTAAAGTTATATTTCTGAACAATGCAGTAGGTGTTTACAATATTGTAAAATCGTTTAGATAATTTTTAAGTGTTGTCATCAATCATTGATAAATCGTTAATCATTAATGGTATAATTATTGTTCAGTGATTATTGTGCACATCGAAATCGCGAATTGTATAAACAAATGTATCTACTTTGTACAGTTCGCGCGATGTGTACAAAAATCACTGCTATATATTGCGACGCACAATTCCGAAATTTTTACGCAGAATCTGTTTTCGAGAAAATCGATTTTGGTTTTTAGACTCTAAAACTAATGATCGTTGGTATATGACATTTCGACTAAATGTTTATATTAGCATTTTCTATACACCATAACATTTTACAAATATTTTAACTTATTTCGAGCTGTTTACGGAAATTTTCAGTTTCCATTTTTTTTAGTTTTTTTTTCTATAAATATCAATAAAATTTTATTTGTTGGTTAAAAAAGCATGAAAATTTAATAGAAAGCTCCGAGGTTATTGTTTCAAAGGCAGATGAAAAAAATTAAAAATCCTTAATCACGATTTTTTTTTATAAGCATTTAAAGTTCAAATATTGACAAAATACGTAAAAATGACGAAAATATAATATAATATTACATCATTAAATTCAAATTTAACACCATCCAGGACAGTGACCCACTTGTAACCTACTGTACAGCAGAGCGACATCCACTAGCCCACCTTTTTTTAATTTATGACTATGAGTCCAATACGTTTTTCTTAATAGAATTGGAAAAATAATTTAAGCGTAAAGTCACATAAGTTATATATTACTAATAGAAAAATGATTAAGTATATAGGTAGGGTACCTAGCCTGGGTACCTGGCTACCTACTCATTAATAGTAATATAAACAAATTATAAATTCACACATCTCTGGTGAGAATCGTTATTCTTATGCAATGATTTAAGATTTAACATTAAATTAAAATTGAACACACTCAAAACACTAACAAATATTAATATTATTACAAATATATTATTGTAAATTATTATTACGTAGGTAGGTTTAAATTAGTGGACATCTATCTCAAGTTACACATATAACTTTTATGAATCTATTTATTTTATAATTACTAAAGACTCGAGGTTGGAATGTTACAGTCATGACTGTACTGCTGTATTAATATTGAGTGAATATTAAATATTTTATTATTTTGCTTGATATAAACGATAACACGGCGCTCTGTATAGGCATTCTGGGTACATTGTTTTTCATGACGTATCTGCAGACCTCGACAACCTTAAAATTGTAAATATTATCTTACTAAGTATTATCTAAGAGTCAGTTTACCAATTTATTCCGCTGCTTATATTTTAGACCAGTATATCAATTGTGCAGCTTATACTTTAGATTAGTATACCAATTGCTCTGCTTAGATTTTAGACTTATATCATATATTAATGTATTTTAGGTATATGTATTGTAAAATGTACCAACTATTATTGATATTTATTGTACAAAAATGTATAAAAAGCGGGTAAGTGGATGTTGCTCTGCTGTATAGTAGGTTACAAGTGGGACAATGTATAATGGATTGTATTAAATTTGATTTCAATGATATTATTATATCATTGTATAAGAAAAACGATTCTGAGCGGAGACGGTTTATCAGTCTGGATTTTTGAATTTTGTATTATTTATTTTAGCCTTTAAGTAGAATCACTATTATAATATTATAATTTTTTATTCGTTGCTACGGTGATAAACAATTTTTAGAAACTAAAATCCCATTTTAAGCGGTTTTTCGTAATTTATCAGTAGTTTTTCCCGTGGCTTTAAATACCTAACTATTGAAAAAATCGAAAAATAACATCTCTAAAGAAAAATCTTGATCCAATTTGTTAAAAGATAAGATATTATATGTTGAAATAAAAGCCTTTCTTATATGTATAAAAAAAAAACGATCATTACATTTATTAGTTTTATACTTATTTTTCTATAATTCTGTTGGCTTATTTTTGGCTTTTCAATTCAGTCAAATGACCAAATATGCTTTACGGCTGTAAAACTACAAAACGTTTTTCGGCACTACTTTAACTTAACTTCACAAAGTCTACAAAATAATATATGGTTTATCAGTTATAAACACCGATTTTCCGAACTCTGGAAATACGCATTTAGGCGACTATACGTTGATTCCTTTACTTTAGTCGTTTCTCACGAAATGAACCGATGACGAAATGGAAAGCTTGCGAAGAAAACCAACTGACATTGACTGATCCCGTACTGCAATCCGTATACGAAATATTATCGACGGCTAAAAATCTCAAATATAAATGTTGGTGCTAACCGCGGGGAAAACACTAAGAAATAACATTGACGAGATCAAAAGCTAACTAAAAATCATACAATATAGGTATTTAGTCTGCGTGTAGATAAAAGCTGAAAACCATAGCGGTGGTTAATAATTTCCACTAGGTACCTATATAAATGGATCCCACCGATGAGAAAAAAACACGACCCACACTATTATTTATTAGAATATTATTCTTTTAGGCAACCTGTCTGTATAAGTTTTAATAAAAATTATAATCATTTTTTTATACTGTTCATTTTTTCTTTCAATTACACATCATAGACATGAGTTACTCGTCATGTTATACATGCCAATTATTACTATCTCATGTCGACCCCGCGTGTACAGATAAAATAATGTAAACTATCAAATTAGCTTAGAATTAATATTAACGAGCCGTAGTCGTGTATAATGTGTAGACCGAATATTTTTCTTTCAATTACACGCAGCTGTACAGTTACGATGTCAATAAATTATTATTTTAGATTTTAAGAGAAAAAAATCGAAGAGCGGATCCTATATTGTTTAAATACTATATTATACATGTTATGATATTATATGAATATAAATAATATACTGTACAATTAGTTTATAGCTGCAGTGACTGGTGTCACGCGAAACTTTTAAATATTATTATATAACTAAATAACTTCCGAGTATAGATTGAAACGTAATTATACATAGTTTGAGTCAAGTGGGTCACTGTAATCAAATATTATAGACAGTTTACGAAACCCATTAATAACTGTTTAGTTCCATAATTTACATCTATATAGGTAGTCAATATTTTCAAAAATTACATGTTCAAATAAATGCGAGTGACCTTTCAAAATATTGTTATACTTACCTATAAATTAAGTAGGTATGCATTCCAATACTTATAAAATATATATATGTATTATGAAAAATAATAATTTCAATGTCTCATACAGTATTGTATTGTGTACAATTTACAATTTATAATGAAAAAGGTAGGAAAGTGAGACAGCTAGAGGTAGTGGATGTATTAAAATGTAATTAAATTATATAAAGTTATTAAAAATATCAAGCAACAAAAAATAATATTTTTAAATTACAACAAAATAACTAAAACTGTCAATCTTTGTTTAAATGTCTAATTTCGTTCAAGTTTGAACTTAAAATGTCTACAAACTGTGTTTATGTATTTTCCATATTTTAGAAAATAGCTTAGGAATAGTCAAAATATTTAAACATTATACCATGTATGAAAACAGTCATATAAACATTTGGTGAAAATTCAAAGTATGGTCATTAGTTTTTGAGATACACTAAATATTGTCAGAAAATTAGAATATTATAATTAATATATTTTAAGTAGGTATTTTATTTTAATACTACTACGCAATGAAAACAATCAATTTGTAAACATTTTTCTACTGCATCACTTACATTTTTTCACTTGCTAGAAATGTATGGAACGTTTATTCGGGATTATTTTTACTCTTTTTATATCGTAGTTCCAGTATTAACAAGCCACGTGAGAAGGTATATTATGCAAGGAAATAAAAGGAGCAAATTTACACAACAATAGTCAATTAAGAATATTAGGCATATATTATTTTGCATTTTTACAATCGTTGTTTGCAAATATTATATTTAATATGAATTTACCAAATACTACACACATATATTTATAGTATTTGTTATTACGTTTAGACAATTTGGCAACCTTGAAAACTTCGGTATTGTTTGATAATCTATTTTCATACATGTTTGAATCAGAAATTAATAGGTAGGTACTTGGTGTAATGTTAGAGTCAACGCCGTAAAATGTTTTAAGTAGGCCGACGAACGTTTTCTGGAGCACAAAATGTGTCGTGGTTAAAATCGAGCTGTACCGTATACTTATTTTGTAGTATTTGCTGTAAAGTATGACGTGTTAAAAACATCGTTAAAATATAAAATCGTTGGATACGAAAAACAATTCTGAGCAAAGACGGACTGTAACCCTATAATATTACTAATTATATTTTATGCAATTACAATTGCTTTTAATGTAATTTATTTTACTATTATACAGTAGTACTACAGTAGGTTAAATTAATTTTTTTCCAAAAATTTTAATTTTAAAATGTCATTGTTTTTAAGATTCTGACGAATTTGTTAATTTTTAAACTTTGAATGCTTATGAAAACAAAAAAATCGTGCTCAGGTAAGTAACTGTTATTATAATAAATTATGAGGAACATTTTAATACATTTTCAAGTTTTTTGACCAAATGAAAAAAAAATTATTGATATTTATAGAAAAAAACTAAAAAAAGGTGGGTAAGTGGATGTCGCTCTGCTGTACAGTGGACTACAAGTGGGTCACTGTAATGGATGGTGTTAAATTTTAATTCAATGACATAATATGATTGTATAAGAAAAACGATTCTAAGCGAAAACGGTCAGTCTGCCTATGATATTACTAAGTATATTTGATGATATTATAGTGAATAAAGTTATTTATATATAACCTATTTACATGGAGCCTTGTTTTAAATTTTCTATCCTTAGCTATAAAAGTTGAACATTTTATACATTTTTAACTACAAAATAATTATTAAACATTAAATACATACTATATAAACACGCCTGAAACGTTATTATGACCGTAAATAATGGCGTCAGGTCTCTTTTTTTCCAGATCATAAATAAAATAAAATATAATAATAATAATAATAATAAATAAATAAATATGTGCCTTTGTTAAAACCCCTTGTAAGAAATGTTTAGGCAATATAACATGCAGTATTAGCTGGTATCATAATATTACCTGCTTTATCATAGTTGATACCTATAAGTGGTAAACACGGTTTACGATAACTTACAAGGATTTGTGATAAGGGTTAGCGGTCTCGTTTGGATGATGGGAATATTTGAAAGTTGTGTTTGAGTGTCTAGAAATCTCATATGGCCCGTGGAAATTGATAACTGAACGGGCTTGATACGGCCCCTCCCCGAATGGTGCTTTTTACGGGTAAAAAACTTAAAAATGTAAAGTCTAAAACCTTGTTTGAGTGTATAGCAAGTCAGTCACCTCAAGTAAGAATCGATTACTGTCAAATTTGGTCACCAAGGTAGAAAATATCATTATAAATGCTATTATATAGGTATATAACAATATATTATAATCAGCATACCAGGTAAGCACAAGTGGTAAGTTCAGATAGTTGTGTACACAACGATGGGCGACAGAAAGTGAATATAGAACCTATTTTTCAAACAGGATATGATACATAGTACTACCTGGCGTAGTCACTCGCTCGATCGGTTACAGTCCAGTCTTTTGTGCTTTTACAAATGTCGAAAACCATAAAAAAATATTATGAACGCCGCGTTTGATTGTCTAGCAATTATTGGTCATCAATATTTCTAATGCTTTTTTGAAATGTATTATTATTACAATAAGTCAAAATATTTTGGTATAGAAAATGATAAAAAAAACATTTGGAGAAAATTTTAAATTTATACTGTTATTTGTTTTTAAGTTACAAATAAGAAAATCTTTCCATGAGAAATCATTACTTTAAGAGTGTGTATCCAATGCCAAAACATATTTCAAACGCGTGTTACAAGTGGTTGACTGTAGCCTGGTAGTCATAGAATTTTAACATATACTTAGTATAAAGTAACAAACACACGTCTAATCAGTTATCACTTATCATTAAGTTTTATTCAGTTGAACTTATACAGACAATGGCACTATCTTCATCCACCGTCTATCTTTTATTCTTTCTGTTCCTTATATCTAAATTAACGAGGACAATTCCTCCTTTATAAAAAGTGATTATTTACAGTTTCGGAATTGTACTTGTTATTCCAATTTGCAATCATTATTTAATTTTGTAATTTTACTTATTTTATAAATACTACTTTCTTAATAATTGTTTACTAACTACTACATCCGTGCTTATTATCTACCTATGTTTATTAATTTTTATTCATAACAGCATATAAACAATTCATTTCACTTCATGTAATTTTTTGTTTATAAGGTAGGAAAATTTATGAGGAATCTTGTATTACATTTTCTAATCTTTTATAATAATATATATATTATTATTTTTAAATTACTAACTCAAAATAATTTCCAAATTTTTGTGATTTTGACGAATTTTGTAAAATTCTAACTTTAGACAATCATAAGGAATAATTGTGGATTGACGCAATTTTCTGTTTTTTTTATTTTCTACCAATAACTTATGGATAACTTAAAATCTCAATTTTTTTAACACAGCAAAACGTTTTTTTTATCAACCACAATTAAAACTAATATAAATCAAAAATTCTCATGGCTAAAAACAGCCCAAAAACATTGAAAATATTTTAAACTGTCATGGTTTATAGAAAATACTAATATAAATATTCAGTGAAAATATCGTGTATTTATGGATATTTTTTTTAGACTTTCACCAAGAAACAAAACAGATTTTGTGTAAAAAATCTTTAGTTAAAATATAAATAAAAATATGATGATGCCCTTTGTATTTAATTTTATCGGTTTCGATGCATTTAAATTCTTTTTCTGGAATGCTTGACATTAAGATTTCGAAGATACAATTGTTTTTCAAGTAGGTACATACTACCTATGCAACCAGCGAAGTATTTTTATTATTTATTATTGGGTAATTTTTTGCATTTTTCGAGGTTTATGATGTGTAAGTGAATTTTGAAACATACCGCATTATTTATTTTTTAGGTCATATTATAATAGCAATATATTCATGAGAAATAAAAATATAACATATAAATACTCAGTATAAAAAACATTACTTAAACGTCAAAAACCATAAAAAATGCATTCGTCCGTGTAAACAAATTATTATAACATTTCGATTCTAGTAAAAAAGTTATATTTCTTTAAACATTTGGCAGTTGTTGGTTTTATAGTACAAACACTCTTATATGATAACATTGATAACTATTATATAATATGTATAACTCTTAAATGATAATACATTAATACTTTTTAGTAGATAATTATCTCCGAGCTAAAGCCTATTTTCCGTCTAATTTGATTGAGCAATTACCCTCCATAGGCTTTTAATTAAATATGGATTTTGCATTTATTTGTACTTTATAAATGCGTTGCTATACTTGGCATGAGATCCTCAATATGACAATAACGTTTCCAAAAAAAAAAACTATTTTTAATTGAATTGATATCCATAACAATATATCTTACGTACTATGTGTGATGTGTCTTTAACGGCAATTGCCTCCAAAGCATGAAACGTCAACTTTAATATAATAAAAAAAGTAGGTAAGTGGATGTCGCTCTGTCAGGAGTAACTAGTAACTTGCAACTGCTTCTGTAGGTTACAAATGGGTCAATGTATAATGGATTGTATTAAACATGAATTCAATAATGGATAATATAAAATTTCATGAAATTTAAAAAAATAAAAATTTCAGTATATAAATAAATTTTATTTTATTTTTAAATAAGTTTTATATTTACATATAATTGTCACATGTATATTGTATACCTATTGAATTATTACATTAGAATTCAGAACACTGAACATTGTGTAAAAAAAAATAAATAAACTGTGTTTTTATTTGTGTTAAAAAAATTTCAATGTTTCACGTTTTTGTGAAATATTTCATACTTCAAACACTAAATATAATATCATTGTGTAAGAAAAACGATTCTGAGCGGAGACGGTCTGTGTCAGTCTGAATATTTTATACTGTTGTTATTTACTTTAGCCTGTAAGTTGAATTAATATTGTAATATTATTATTTTTTATTCATTTCTATATAGTGATAAACGAAGCGTTAGAAATTAAAACCCCGTTTTTGTGGTTTTTCGTAATTTTTCGGTGGTTTTTCCCGTGGCATTAAATGACTATTGAGAAAATCGAAAAATAACCTCTTTAAAGTACCATCTTGATCCAACTTGTTAAAAGATAAGATATTATATGTTGAAATCGAAGCACTCCTTCTGGTAGAAATATTGTTTACATGATAAAAAAAAAAAAACATATCATTGTAAAACCACTAGTTTCGTCGCTCCGCTCAGAATCAATAGCCTTAAGTTCGTATGTGAGTTCGGATTTTGTAGGAATTTGGTTTGTTTTTCTTTTGTAACTTGGGCTTTACAGGTAAAAATACTCAATTTTTAAAAATAGTTTGATGGAGAAGCATAAACTATAAATACTTACAATTCTACAGTATTTCCTAGATTAACATTACACATAAATAAACTGTCAACTAGCCGTCATCATCAAATTTTTAAATATTTTTCACATTTGCTTTTCATAAAATGTTTTATTTATATTTTAATTTTGTGTATTTAATTAAAATGTCGATCATATTAAACTAACTGTAATATGTAATGATGTAATTGATGTAATGTATGGAGGGCTTCAGCCTCCCCCAAAATGTTTGTGTTAGTTGCGCACTTGCGCCACTGAATATTTCTGTTGAAAGACTGTAACTAAACTAGTTTGAACCATGGGTAGTGTGTGCGATTGTGGTAGAAACTGAAAAACCATAAACAATATAAATTAGTCAAGGAACAAATAATCGTGTTAAAGTAATAGTAGGTAGGTAGTTAAAAATAAAATATTGGTCTCGAATGTGGTACCCATAGTCGTATGGAGTACTTATATTCGATGGGGAGTTTGTTTTGAAAACGGGGGTGGTGGTCCGTATAACTTTTTACTTGATCCCCCCCCCCACTCATTTTAAAATATAGTTCGGTGCCACCGTAATAAATAAATACATATAGTATAACCTAATGGATAATCAGTATAATCTAACGAACTAATTTCGTTTTAACTTACGGCCAATTAAACTAAATTTGGATTTAAAATTTTGTTAGGTACCTTATTATTTGTATCCAGGCGGCATGCGTAGTTGTTAATCATAATATATAGGTTTTTATAAGTTATAACTTAGAAGTCTTAAAATAATAAATAACATAAAATTATACAGAATTTCCAACATTGCATTTTTAAACTTTATTTTTGTAAAAACTATATGTTTTATATATTTAGGAGCTAATGTTATTTAATTCATATAACTCTACGAGGCATATTGATACCTAATGAAAGTGGCCGAAATTAAATTACAATCTTACAGCCGTTTACTATATACATCCTAGCCCATAGGCATAACATTGTTGTTATAATCAACATTCGACCGATTAGTGTTGTTGTGAACGATATCAACACAACAACAGTTTCGTGTAACTAATTAAATAGTAAAATAGTACATTAAGTTAGAACCATGAGTACCAGAGTACCTATGTGGTAATATATAGGTTTATCTATAAAACTTAAGTTGAAACTCATTAATTTTTTGTTTTGTTTAACTACGCTGTATCTATACAAATATGTTAAACAGAAACGAACTAATAGATATTTCTTTATTATTTAATAAGTTGTTGATAAAAATTTGCAATAACTTTAGTTATGTCTTACACTAAAACTAGTTATAACTATAATGTGTAATAAGAATAAATAGTAAGATGTATTTTTAACGACATTATAGGTTTCTAAACGTACATTTAAAACACTGAATATCCCCGTTGTGTTCGTCCATTTATAGTTACCACTTACCAGTGAATAGTTAGGTACCTAGGTACTATTGTTGATATTGAGATGTATATTCATTCGTTATTGTTCGTAATCGTAGTTACGGTGGTTGACATATTAAGGTATTTATTTCTTCGTTATTGTTTGTATTTAGTAGATTTACCTACATAGCTACGATTATTTATTTACATAAATTACCTACTTATTGTATACCTATAGGTATAATTTGTAGTAAAACACCAAATTCTTTTTAAATTGAATTTGGAATTATAGTTTATTGCTTTGTATTAAAATTTGTTTTGAAACCGGGAATTTTGCACACTCGCAGAGAGACATTTCCTAATTTGTTTATAAGTAGTAATTTACTATTATTAAAACAAAATTAAAATCGCGCAATCGCGCAATCGCTGCGTTAAACTGATGGTTTATATTTATTAGAAAAAAATTAATTATTTAATCTTCAACCTACTTAAGTTAATATTTTTCTAACTAAGAGTAAAATATATTATTTGTTAATTATTAACTTACAGCTTAGCCGTAAGCTTGGTCCGATATTTTCATCCATATTGCGTATGTAGGCATTCGATTTTAATTTTTAATTTTCAAGGGTGCGTCAACCGTCTGCATACGACATTTTGCTTCGTGTCATTATGACGTATATGAAATTACTTTTATGCCACTATAATAGTGGTTAGTAGAACTCTGAACGACAATGTTCTACCATATCGTCAGAATTCTTAAGAGGATGCTACACAGATAATTGTTGTCTCTGTCTTAAAAGTGCGTATAACATATCAAATTTACTCTCAGCAAATCAAGTTTAACTCCGTTAGTTTAAAAGATATTAGGAATCGACCAATTATGAAACCCGATGATAAGAACATTATCTGTGTTCTTTGGGAGTTTTTTTACTATAATTCAGTTGACAAGTGAATTATGAGCACTTTTAATTTACATTTATTATACACGCATAATTCACTTAAAAATTGAACTATCGTAAAAAACCCACACGCAGACACAACTAATGTTCTTACCATCAAGTTTCATAATAAGTCGATTCACTCAAATTTTTAAGCTAACGGAATGAAACGTTCCTTGAATCCTTCTAACGCAGGAAAAACGGGAATTTTTACGCAAAATCGGTTTTTGTCAAAATCTACGATTATTTAATAAACTGTAAACCAGCATTATTTTGGACCCGGTCAATTAGAAAAAAATATTTTTGAAGGCTCCTTCGAGAGTAAACATTTTTTAAGAGCTAGAACCTATAATAAATACAATTTATGACCCATGAATTGTATGAAACGTAATTATTGTAATACTTAAATTTTTAAAAATTTTAAATCAATATAAAATAATTTTTGGTATTTCTGTGGTCATTTTTTAATGTTTATAAGTCATTTTAACGTTTTTGTTGTGTGCATTTTTTAAAGATTTTTAGGTCATCAAGTTCCGGGCCCTAATCATTACTGATATCCCTTTAATATAATAATATGATACATCTAATTAGTCATTATAGGTACTCATTTAAAAATAATAAAAGAGTATTAGATATATAAATTAAACTTATCGACATCTTAATACAAGTATCACCCAAATAATAAATTTAAATAAAAATGTATTACTCAATACCAAAATATTTACACAAAATTATAATATTGTAATGAACAATTATTATTGGACTATGTAACAATTAATATGGTAATAAATGTTCTTTTGGTGGCATTTTTGTCGATAGAAGAAAATGTAGAAAAAAATGTTTCTATTTCATTTATTAGTCTGTAAACAAGAATTTCTTTTACATTAGTTGAGAAGCGCATTGGCTTCATGATCAAAGTTAACCTAACGATGAAAAGAAAAAAGTGGAAAATCGACTCAGAAGCGTGCCTTGAATATTATACCCAAATCGGTTGCCATGGAATTAAACATTTCACAATATATTAAACATAAAGAATATACCTATACATAAATTACATAATTTTATAAAAATTGTATATAATTTGATTGTTTTATTAAAACTAATTAAAAACAAATACAACTAATGATAACTCCACTATTTAAGTAGGTACGAAATTACATTAAATTGATTAATTTTTATTAGTGCTCGCTGCAGCACGCATTTGGGGAATTTTTAAACTGCGCTAAAACTGTTTAATTCGTATCAAAATCTAGGCCATAGTTAAATTTGCAACATCAATTTTAAATTATTTTGTGTGCTAAAGTGTTATAAATTTGAAATTTTCTTAAAACGTGTAATACATTGTCACCATCTTATGAAAAAAAATATATTAAAATTAGACGTTATCCTGTAAAAATATTTGAAATATTAAATGTTTCACTGTGGTAAAATAATTAATACTATACCTATATAACTTATATTATTTAAATTATGACATGCATATACGTATATTTATACAGGTATTATATATTTATACACGTGTATAAAGTATGTAATTTTATATTTTTACTTTATACAATTTCCACTTAGTGTCATAGGTGTCATACAAAACAAATAAATATCGAGATTTTCAAGGAAGAAATTTGAGTTTAAGAGCGTTCAAGAAGTTACGTGTGCAATATACGAGCGATACGACTCAGACTTCGATACGAGCTGGAACCTAACTATTCCTGTCGGTACGTAACTATTCCATAATATCGATACATGTCGAATTTTTCTTCTTGAAAATCTTCTATCTTACCATTATGTCTGCCCTTGCTAAAATAAAACGTATATACTGACTTGAAGCTCTAGGATATATTCAATTTAAATAACTAAATATACTTTCATAAGTTTTAATTAACAATTGTTAACTATGTAAATATCAAAAATAATATTTTTAATGGCTGCTTAGCATTTTATTTATAATATGCATTTTTAAATTTTGTACTAAAAGTATTTTATCATCATAATAATATTACTATAGGTACTATATGAGCAGGAGTACCATAAGGTGGCGCCTATCGGTTGATAACAATTCAACAAAAACTAAGTTACATATTTATTATTATTATTATCCACTCTGAACTGTAATGGCCGTCTCCTAGGCATATAGTCAAATCGGGAATTTCACTAAATGCCAAGAAAAATAGTCAAGGAATTTAATTTTTATGCGATTTTACTATCAGCTAGAGTGACTAGACATTTAGTTGAATACTTAGTCATTTAACTAAACTATTTAAGTGACGTTTAACTAAATGCCTATTTCAAGCCAGGCAAATAATGAAAATGAAACTTTTTGCATTATTTTAAAAAATAAGCTATATTTTCCTTTAAATTATTTATTGTTATTCTATATGACGTAAAAAAATTATGTGTACAGGTAATCTTATTATATATAAATAAGTGTACATTTTGAATACATTTTATAACTCAATATCCACCAAACCGAATTCGATAAAATTGTCAGGACATATCAATATTATTATGTAGATGGTTCCTATGAAGTTTGTATGCTGTACGATAAGTGGTTCCGGAGTTATGGCCTCTTAAGTACACACCTGGTGACATGGCCAAAAACAACAACAACAACGTCTATACACTTATTTTTATCTATATCTATATATATAAATATTTCGTGTCACGATGTATGTTCGCGATAATCTCCGAAACTACTGGATCGATCATGATGAAATTTTTACTATGTGTGTAATTTGGCCGAACTTAAAAGATAGGCTAATTTTAAAAGGGAAAGGAATAATCCCGGGAGGTGCTAAGACGGGAATTTTGAGATTTCAGATGACAATTTTGTTTATAAATGGTTGCCATGGGTTTTTAATGATAATTATAATAAAAAAAAACTATTTGCTTTACTTTTTAAATATAAATCAAAATATAATATCAAACTATAAAAACGTGAAATGAAATCTCTGTACAGGCTAAACTCTGGAACTACTTATCAGATCTTTTTGATTTTTTTTTTAAACGAAAAAGTATTTCACGAAGAAGATTTATATGAAAGAAAATTTTAGGTTGCTATTAGTTAATCGATCATGTTTGTTGATTTTTATTATTATTTTTTGTCAATATACATACATATAATATAATATACAAGAAGATCTGATAAGTAGTTCCAGAGTTTAGTCTGTATAGTTATAGTCTCTGTATTTATATATAAATTAATGTTCTTGGGTAGATTAGACCTCTGGGAAGAAGATAAGTTAATTTACAAAGGGTTAAATTTGTTTTTTTTATTCATCGGTACGGTTAGATTAGGATAGGATTTTGTATAGGTAAATTGATTATATTAATCCATCGTAGGTAGAATTAAGTAAAACCAACAAACTTGGTATAACTTTGATACTTTAGAGTTAAATCATACACTTACGTACTAACAGCACGGCGGGGTCCGCGATTTACCACAGGTAGATTGCCTATCTGTAATGTACACTGCTGTGAATTAGAATTTTAATTCCGGGCAACAGAAAAGTTAAGATACATTCTGAACACCATACACCATACACCGAATATTAAATAACGAATTGAACAAAGTTTGAGTCATATAGAATTGGTATATTTAACGGGCAACGAAGTGCCAGCAGGATCAGCTAGTTTATTTGTATTTAAAATATTATGTAGGTATATAAAATATTTTTGACCATGTCCTTCGGTATTATTGTTTTAAAACTTAAAATATAAATATATTAAATATAGATAATTACTAATTAGTCAAGCAGAATAACGATAATATCAAAACGGTCGGTGTTTGTGTTTAAAAAAAATGTTAAATATTAAAATATGTTCCAGGCGTTCCATCAGATGCCACCAAACAATTACATGTAACTGAAAATTAACAAAAGTTTGTAATTATAATATAACTTTAGTATTAACCAATTTATTTTATTAACTTTACCCTATATAATATATTATTAAAACGCAATTTAAGTATTTCAATATCTTATATTATTATGATAGTCAAATTAAAATTAAATTGTCACTTGAATACAATATTTGTATTTAAAAATAAAACTTATATTTAATACTTATGTTTATGTACTTATCATAGACATTTATATACGTCATATTAACTTAATTTATTATACACAAATATTAGGTAGATACCTACTATACTATGTTATTATTATTATAGAGATAATATAACTATTATATAGGTATCGTTGTTCATAGATTTCAGAATATGTAAAAGTAATATCTACAACTAAATCAAAAAGTCAAGTACAACATTTTGATGCAAACAAAATGACAAACTTGGTACAGCATTGATACTTAAGAGTTAAATCATACACTTATGTACAAACGGCACGGAGTCCGCGATGTACCGTAGGTAGATTGCCTACCTGGTAATATACTGCTGTGAATTAGAATTTTAATTCCGAGCAACAGAAAAGTTAAGATACATTCTGAACACCATACACCGAATATTAAATAACGAATTGAACAAAGTTTGAGTCATATAGAATTGGTACATTTAACGGGCAACGAAGTGCCAGCAGGATCAGCTTGTTATTTATACAATATAATGTAAAAGTTAAATTAATTTAAGTGCTGTATCAATACATTCAATAGGTATATAGGCAGTTTGTAAATTGTTAAGAAAGGGTCCTCTTTTTGAACGGGAAAATAGCAGTCGATGTAGTCCGTAGCCAAAAATTTATTCAGTACGGTTAAAAAAAAAATGTGCCTTTTTTTAAAAATCACCTTCTCTCGGAATTCAGAAACAATCAATTGTTGGGATGTTTTAGGTTTTTGAAAACACAATGGATCTACCAAACATAAAAAACCTTAACAAATTTATTATAGGAAATATTTTGTATCGCGTTCTGAATGCATCAAATTCCACGTGCGTATTGTAGCAACGCGAGTGTAATAACAATGTGTTTTATTTATTTTTATAAAAATCAGTCTCCGTTCAAGTGTCCCGGAATCGAGGTCCGATAATAACATCATAAACTGCAAATCTACCTGTGCCGCACAAAATAACCATCTCCGACCAAGATCTACCAAGAAATATGTTTCAAACGAACTTCCAAGGGCCGTTATTCACCGCGTTCTATAGCGGCGGCAGCAATCCGCTGGATAATTGGTTAGTTCAGGTGCGTTCATAGTACTGTCCAATAAAACGGGTGATTGTAAATCAAATTTTATGGTTTATAAGTAATGTAATTATTTTTATTTACATCATTATTATTATTATTATTATGTTCCTAGTGCCTAACTAAAATATACCTAAATTTAAAACCATTTAAAAAATAATTGTATATTTTTTTTTTATCTCGATAAAAAAGTATTTATCTTTATCTTTATCTAGATAAATATGAGTTAAGTTATCTTTTATAAATATCTAGATACATTTGAGTTGCATTATCTTTATCTAGATAAAAAAATACTTATCTAATCTTATTGCCTATATTGAGTTCATCGATATCTATTTTAAATATTGTTTACACTTATTGTTTTGGACCACTAATGTATCAAATCTTTTCACGATATTTTTAATAAAAGCTTGTATACATAGTTATCATTTTATAGATAAAATAATAGAGCTATAATCTGAAATTTACATATAATTTAATGGTATGAACGAGTCTTATAAATTTCAAAACACTAAATAAAGGAAAAAAAATTAAATGAATGGCACATTTGTTGAGCAATATAATAACAATTATGTTACGAGGGTTCATATCAAGGGCGTCTGTGGAGGGGGCAGAGAGCTCTGCCAAGCTTTTTTCTGGATAAATTACTATCATAATTCATAACCAAAAATTAACAAAATAGATGTTTTTTAAATTAAAAATAAAAACATTTTTTTTTTCAAGTGATTTTTATTACAGTCAATTTTATGAACTTCAGAACTAAGAAAGTTGCTTTTATAGAATTATGGCATGTGATGGTTGGGTCAAGTGCAATGTCTACCATATATTAAAAAAAAATTAATTGTTCATAGATTGCATACAAAGTTTGAAGTTTGTGGTATAAATCGCTAAATTTTTATCAGTATAATTAACAGTTTTAAACAAAGTTCTTTACAATACCTAGTTTTATTTCCAAACGATTTGGTACTTATTTATTTACTGTATGGATGCTTGATACTTTTAATTTTATAAAACACCTAAAATTCTCAAATCGATAGTAACATTTTATTTATATAAAAAAAATGCATTTGATAATTTAAAATTACTAATTAAAATTAATGCTGTAAGATAAAGTTTTAACTGACTATCTATACATAATTGATAAATAATTTTTACATTCCCGATTACCAACGTATATGAAAGAAAATGTCACAAACAGTCCTTTATCATTATCACTAATCGGGCAGTGAAACAAAAAATTAAAAAAATTAAAATATTTTGCCTTGACAAATTCCTACTGATGCCCTTGCTGAATGTGTAAAAATTATGTCTCATTACTATGTTGATATAAGAAAATGACTTATTATAATATTATTATTATTTACTCTATATAATATTACAATCAAAACAATTTAATATAGTTTCCCATTATCTACCATACAGCATTTTTTTCATTTTGTATTGATTAATTTATTTAAACCTAAAAATCATTTTTGGAGGACAGTGATAGTCGCCTCCACGTGGTTACTACCTGAATACATTTTAAGTTTTTCGAAACCTTGGACAAATTCAAAGTAATCTGTAGATGATGACAGATGAATGTACTGAAGAACTGTACTTAAATAGTGATACAGAAAATTAAGACGATTAAAAATACATACCAAAATGACAAAACCATATACGTATAACACGGTGAAACTGTAGCATTTTGTTGTTTCAATGCATGAATTAAGTATAATCTTTACTCTAATGATTGTCCTACATTATTCATTGCTTATCAATTGTCAGTAGATTTAATAACTTTGCCGGTAGGTTAGGTATGGCCTGTGAAGAGTCATTTTTTTACTTTTAAATATTAAAAAACCGTTTGAGAAATTCAATTACAACCGATAAATTGGAGTCATTCATGTTGATGGCAATTTAAAAACAAATTCTTTATAATTTTTAATTGTAGATAGTGATATGATTATAAATAAAGTTGGTGAAAAATCCAAATTATTTTTTGAAATTACTCTTTTATAAGTTATAAGTTATAGAAGTCCACTTTATGACATTTATATGTATATATTATTTTTATATATACAATTATTGTATAACATTAAAACAAAAGCGGATAGGTGGATGTCACTCTGCTATACACTAGGTTACAAGTGGCCAGTGGGTCAGTGTATAATGGACTGCATTAAACATGAATTCAATGATATAATATCATTGTATAAGAAAAACGATTCTGAGCGGAAACGGTTTGTCAGTCTAGATTTTTATACTGTTATTATTTATTATAGCCTGTAAGTTCAATTAATAATATAATAGTATCATTTTTTATTCGGTGCTATTGTGCTTATGGTGATAAGCACAGCGTTGGAAATTAAAATCCCATTTTTAGTGGTTTTTTCGTAATTTGTCGGTAGTTTTTCTCGTGGCATTGAATAACTATTGAGAAAATCGAAAAATTATTTCTAAAGTTTTGATCTAATTTGCTAAGGACAAGATATTATATTATGTTGAAATCGAAGCACTCCTTCTGGTAGAAATTTTGTATATAGAATAAAAAAAATAAATAAACACCATTGTAAAACCACTAGCTTCCTAGCTCCGCTCAGAATCTAAAATATGTATTTGTTAATTTTATAAGTTATTTTTTGGATCAAAGTATAATTTTTTTTTCAAGTTTATGTCTATAGGTTATATATAGCCCTTGAAATAATCAGCCTATGAGCAAATATTATACTATAATGATAATTATATATATTATACTATAGATATGTTTTCCAGACCCGAAATTAGGTCACACCCCGCCCATGGTTATTAGTTGTTTGTACTGTGTGTAAACTGCAGTGTATTTATATATTTAGCGAAAATAGCAAACGACTATTAGTTTTGAATAGTTCTAAATTTAAAATGCACTATATGAAACCAAAAAAAAATTGGTCACTCAACGTGGATATGATCAGAAAAAAAACTGCAAAGCCAAATTAGCCATTGATAAATAAAATAAAATTTTACAAGAAATAACATTATTAGAACACAACCATGAACCAGACCTTACAATCAAACGTCAAGCCGTAAGTTATAATATTAATTGAAAATTGTCTGTAAACAATATATAGATTGACTTCCAGCTAAAATTAAAATTAATTAATAAAGCTATAGCTAATAATGACCCACTTATTTTTCAACTTATATTATAACAACGTATGATGAATCTTGTAGGTTAGGCTAACCTAAAAAATCTTAAATAGATAAATAGAATTTTTTTGATTACATTTTGAAAATAAACTTCAATTGATGGGAAAATGAATGTGATTTGTGCTTCGTAAGGTCAAAATTTAAAATTCCCAGTAGTTTTGAAAAGCGCCTAGAATAACCAAAATCAAAAAAAAAATGTCAATTTAAACAAAATCAATTTTGGTTTTTTGTGGAACTCTAAAACCAATGACCATACATACATGAAATTTTCACTGAATGTTTATAATATTCGCATTTTTTATATACCATAAAACCTTCAAAATATTTTGACTTGCTTTGAGCTGTTCACTGAACTTTTAAGTTTGCAATTATTTTAGTTCTCATTTCTGTAATTTACAATAAAATAAGTATTGGGTCAAAAAGCTTTAAAATATAATACAAGGCTCCTTAAAGTAATATATTGTCACAAGGGCAGTTGAAAATTATTAAAAATATATAGTCACAATTTTTTTTTATAAGCATTTAAAGTTCAAATTTTGACAAAATGCGTACACATCACGAAAATGTAGAAATTATTTTGAGAATTTCATAAAATTTTTCTTTTTAAAACTAAGATTTAAAAATTGAATACAAATTCCTCATAAGTATCCCTGCCTTTGTAAAAAAAAAATATCTACCAGAAAGTCAAATTAAATGTTTATGATCGTTCGAAGTTGAAATTCTTAAAACATTTGATACTTACTCGATTTCTAAAGAACCGATTTTCTTATTTTGCTGTAATTCAAAAAAGAAATAACTGTAGATACTTAAAATTCATACCATATGTTTATTTTATCAATTCGTAAAATTGATAACATTTTTGATCTTTTTATGGACATTTTAAATTTTAAATTGTTTTAGTTTTTTTTCTTTAAATGTCAATAAAATGTTATTTGTTGGGTCAAAGAGGGTGAAAAATGAATACAAGGCTCCTGATATATTATTACAATAGTAGTTGAAAAATATTTAAAATCCGCAAATATAATTTTTTTAAGCATTTAAAGTTTGATTTTTGACAACATTTATCAAATTTAAAATTAAAAATGATTTGTAGTTATAAACAATTTATAAAATGTTCAACTTTTATAACTAAGTATTGAAAATTTAAAACAAGGTTTCACGTAAGTAGGTTATTCTGTAAACAAGAAATCTCAAAAATATTAAAACACAGTTTCTTATAGTTATTTTATGTTCAAACCTGGACGAAATTACAATATATTAAATAACTAAGAATAAATATTTTAGTTATTTTTTTGTAATTTTATAATACTAATTCAACTTACTGGCTACTATCAATAATAAGTAATAGCATTATAAACATAATATAAATAATCCACTCTGATAAACCACTTCCGCTCAGAATCGTTTATCGTGTACAATGATATTGTATACAATATAGCTATAGCATTAAATTTAAATTTAATACCATACATTGTCCCACTTGTAACTTACTCTACAGCAAATATCCACTTCCCCGATTTTTTCATAAATTAATTTTAAAATAATTTTAAGATGTAATATTGTTATGTTACTTTTTTAGGACTTGAATGATTTTAACATAATATATTAGCTATTATTGATGAGTGATGGCGTTTCACTATAACAGTGTGTTGGTAAAATATATTATTCAAGTTAAAATATTCTGTTTTACATATTTTTTTACTAGTTTTAAGTTGTATCGCAGCTTGCAATATAGTGTAGTTAGGTACATTTATATTTTCGTCGCAGTTTGCATAATGTACATTTCTAATTTTGTTGCTATTTACATAATATAGCCGAAATATACGTAACCTAAACTGTATGGTAACATTTAGCTGAAATTTGATTTAAACTATAAATACACTTGCGAAATAATTGGGAAAATCAAATATCAAATCAATATACAATCTTGTATTTGTTAGGTACTGTAACTATATGAGCTATATACTATAGTCTGTAATATAATCCCAACTATAATATAATACGCAGGGGCTCACACAGTTAAGATCACATAATATGAGCATGTTTAAATCCTTCTTATACATATAAAATAATTTCAAATTTAACTGTAACGCGTTACAAGTACCGCGAAATATGTAGGTGTCCACAGTTAAAAAAAATAAACAAATCAAGTACACAGAATTTTTGAAATAAGTATTATTATTCATGACTAGGGTTAGGATATTTATGCACTAAAAAATGTATGAATATGAATGTACTTATGCACTAAGAATCAGCTAAATATGCATGAAAATTTTCAAAAATATGCATAAAAAAATAAAGAAATTTTTGGACAAAAAATACAATAAACATTTATTATTATTTATTATAGACAAATTGAAAAAACTGAAAAAATTAAATAAAATATAAAAAAAAATTTAAAAGAGTTGCATTGAATAATTAAAGTTTGTTTTAAATGTTCCGCTGTAAATCTTCGTCTGTTTGGTGCTAATACGTTTTTGAATCTATTAAACAAAAAAATCTCTATGTAAAAAATTGTATTTATTTAAATTATTATAAATTATAATTGAATTTAAAATTATTATTATTTAATTATAATTTATATAATAATTTAATTTAAATAATAATAGTCATCTGGAAAAGCTCCTCTCCACTTCAACAGACGTAATTGGTGAAAACTTAAAAAAAAAACGAAATCTTCCGCAGTTAATTCCTCTTTGATCTCCTCAATAATTTCAAGTTCTCCATTAAATAGGTACTTTCGAAATTTGACATACTGTTTTAAATCCACTGTTTTTCTCTAGAATCGTTTTAAATTTACTACATATTTCGTTGCCGATTTGTCCACCGGCTTTGTTAATGTTATCTGTTATATTATTGACTATTGATATTGCTTCTGACAAAAGCTGCCCAGATGATTCAAGACGAGTTATATTGACTGATAAAAACCAATAGTTCGATTGAATGTATACTAAATTTGCTTCTATAGATGAATCATTCAAAAGCGTATGATATTTTTGTATGGCTACAGCATCTTCTGAATCCAGTTCATTAAAAACTTTGCGTATATTAGTATGATGATCTGCATAATAAACGGCCGCATCCAACCAAATTCCCCAGCGTGTTATTACAGGTGTTGGGGGAAGTGGCACTGCGGGTGCTTCAACTTTAATTATTTGTATTCTACTTGGTGCTTTTAAAAATACTTTTTTTGCATTTGATATTAATTCGTCAACTTTTTTAAAACTACCCCGTATTTTCTCAGCAACACGGTGTGGTGTGCATGTGCTTAACATATCACATGTACCATCTTAGAATACAAGGCTAAATATTCAAAATTATAAACATCCTAACCCTATTTATGACCTAACCTCCTGATCGCCGTATTATATCACTGTACAAGCTCGTCACGTCTGGGTATTACAGTGCAAAGAAGGAGAAATGAAACAAGTCCTAGACGACGTGGTGAAGTCCAACGTGCTCCAGATCCAGTCGCTAAACGTCAACGCCTGTTGTATAACCTGTCCGGTGGATCCCAAAGGTTCACTGGGTGTTCGGATGCCGTACCTCACGTTGTTGCTGAGAAATCTTGGTCAATATTTTACGTTCGAAATCACGGTACGTAATCGACAATATAATAATATAGGCAATAGCGTCGCTTAACTTCTTTCGTGCACGTGCTCGTCGTAATCTTCGTCTAGATGATATATGCTACGACCATTATTAGTGCTATACTATGTGTATACAGATAAATTTATTCCAAGGCTGGGCAAGTTAATGATTTTTTTTGAACTCAGTTAAGTTAAGTTAAAATGCACCAATAACAAAAAGTTGAAAGTTAAAAGTTAATTTAACTATAGGTTAATTCAGTTAAGTTAAAAGTTAATACACACTTTTTGTTAACTTTTTATTAAGTTAAAAAAAATTGAATTTGCTTATACAACGCTAGAGTACTTCATTTTTTTCCAACCCAAAACTAAATTATTTACTATAGTGTTTATACTTTATACAGTATTTCCATATAAGTTAGATTCGAATGATATAAATTTTTAACTTTAAACAATTCACGGTAAATATTTTTTGATATGAAAACGAAATAGACTGAAATAGTGAAATATAATAAAATTTAAAACAAAATAAATTAACTTAACTTGCCAAATTTACGCTCAGAAGTTCAAGTTTTATGCCATTAAATTACAAGCTAGAGTGAATCGACTTATTATAAAAGTTGACGGTAAGAATATTATCTGTGTTTTGACGGAAGTTTTTTTTACGATAATTCAGTTTTTAAGTGAATTATAAGTGTATAATAAATTTAAATTAAAAATGCTTATAACTCACTTAAAAACTGAATCATTGTAAAAAAAATTTCCATAAAAACACAGATGATATTCTTACTTTTAAATTTTATGAGAGGTCGATTCACTCTAGTTTTTAAGCTAACGGCATACAACATAAATTTCTGAACGTAAATTTGGAATGATACGCGTTTGTAAGACAGTTATTCGTATATTTTAGTTGCATTCATATATCAAATTGTATACCCTTTTCTTAGAAATTTATTTTTCTGATTATAACTTATTCGTAAACCTGGTTTGTTCACTATACTTACCTGTTTCCAAGTCTCCTGTGGTTGATACTTTCTTAACCTGTTCATTTGATATTTTATATTATAAGTATATTTTATTTGTAATGTGGTTCGAAACCCGCAAGCCTATATGCCCCTTCATGATAATTATCTACAGGGTGGTTTATACTATTGTTATTATTATCAGCTATTACGTTGGACACAGAGTACTACACTGGGTACGACAATATCTGACTAGGTATACGTATATAGTTTCTATAAAAAAATTCAATAAAACGCAAACGATTCACAATAATGTATGAAAAAGCAAAAATGGTTTTAAAAAAAAATTGCACACGTGAGAGTGGCTACTATTTTGAATGAAAAAAATCGTTTGAAATTTGTCGGTTTTAAATCATGAAATTTTGTGACGAAAAAATATATAATATAATATACCAACTGACCGAAATTTACTTGGTTCCTTGTATTGTCTAACTGGCTTTTTCCCGCCACCATTGATCACGCGTAAACAGATTTTGGACAGCGAAAAGATTCGCCGCCGCGTGCGCCTGAGCAACTACCATTCGGTCTCAAAGATCAGTACGTTCATGGTCACGAAGCCGATGTGCATGGACGAGGGTTGGAACCGAGTGGGCCTGAAATTGGCTGAGATCGTAAGCGACGCGTTCAAGACGACCTACGTGGAGACGGTCCGCATCCAAGTGCATGCCAACTGTCGGCTGAGGAGGATATATTTCAGTAGCCAAGAGTACAAGGAGGATCAGCTGCCGAACGCGTACAGGATGTACAAGATCACAGTGGTGCGGGAAAAACCGAAGAGATTGCCGAAGAAAATTGCTGGACCCGTTGACAAAAAGTCGACGGCTGTCGTAGAGCAGACTAAAAGCTAATATTATCGCATACGAATAATACCGACTGCGTGGAAAACTGCGTTGTCCGTCTGATATCTACACAGATTTAGTGCGTCGATATTATTAGGTACCGCCATTATGTTTTAACCGAAAAATTGCAATTTTCTTATGACATAAATAAATAAATAAACAATAACAACATAAAGTATACTTCCTACTGCAACGTATTTTATATATTAAGTGTATCAATATGACGTTGTTCTGTATTCTATAATCACGAAAATGAAATCTCATTAAATACTCATCAGCAGTATACCTAAAAAGTTAAAAATTAAAACAACTATATAGATAGTAGGTACCTACCTGAAATGTTTACCACGCTTATATTAATTTTGGGAGCCGGTTGAAACGTCGACAGTCAATATATATCGATAAGTTAAAATGTCGACAAGTAAATATGTCGTCAAATTAAACTAAAACAAATATTATATAAATTAAATAAATAAAAAAAAAATAGAAATTCCTCTTATAAACTCTATAACTGGAACGTTTCTGTGATTTCGTATCACGTTTTGGATTTTATCTTCTCGTTACTATTTATCTTATCGTTATCTGTGTATACAAGGTTATTACAGAGTATTCAGTATCCAAAATAATACCGTTCACTTTATCTCAACGTTAAACTATAAAATGTAATTTTTTTTCGATAATTTGTACTTGTCGATATATTGACCAGTCAACATTTTGTACTTGTCGATATATTGATTGTCGATGTTTCGTACCAGACCTGTTAATTTTTCATCGGTGTCATCTTAAAAATGAACACAGCATCAACTAATATTAATAAACATGAAAATACGTTGATTTTATGAATAAAAAAATAATACTATTAACTGTTATTAATATAAATTATTATTATACAAGTATTCTGCTATTCAACTCAAGAATTAATGCTGTTTTCATATCTCTTATACTAGATAATTACAATTACGAACATCCATTATGTCGTTTGCAATTAGAGAATTTTTATTTTAATTATGATCCTATTTCTAAATTGAAAATTTTAAAATTTATGTAAATAATAGTATATATTTGACATTAATGCAATTAAATCTATAATACGTCCTAACATTTACTGACTACTGTATCTTTATATCCATGACTCTTGCTGGTGTTAAACTATTAAAATATGTAAATAAACCAGGCCCTCCAAATTATATATGATATGGTAATTGTTGGTATGCACTCCGTTATAGATTTTGTGATTGACTTGGGTACAGCTGTTAATAATGACGAATTAAGTCACAGGTTCCCAGATACCCCTGCAGATACCTAAGTCATGATCATAATAATATCTTCCAATTTCCGTATTCGACTTTATTATTAAATGTTGATACAACAAAAACAATGGCTTAAATCCTCGTGATGTAATTTAAACAGAATAGTCCAAAATAACCACGTCCATGTACGAAAAACAAACACGAATTGCTTGTACAAATTAAGCAAGGTATATATGTACAATAAAATGGTCCAACTTCGTTAGCTTTCGGTGTTCCTACTGTATTATTGTTCACCGGAACCCGAGAAAATACGCGTGTCGACGTGGTTATCGTCACAAACACAATATTATGAACAATCCCACATGTGACCGAAACAGAGATAAGAGTTCGGTAAATTTACCTGGTAAATTCTACCGGTAAGGTAAATTAACGTAAATTTTACCGATAATTTTTTTACCCGGTAAATATTTTTTACTGTTTTAAAATTCGAATGACCACTCATTTCAATTGTTTCCATATGCACAACAATGTTGGAGGTTTTTAATTTTTTTTTTCAATTAGATAAGAGTTATTTTTGGAATGATTATTTTATAACGCATTTACATCAGAAATTATTTTTTAATAACAAAGTAAGCGTGTACTGAATATTATACATTATACCTAAGTACCTACAAAATGTAATTTTACTGAACAAAAATGTGATGATGCCTTCAACTATACATAGATGAAGCACGGTTCCAAAGCAAAGATTTTGGAAGGGGGGAGTTTTGGCAACAATTTTTTTACAACACAAATATTATAAAAATCATAATATTATACATTTCATTCTTAATTAAACATTTTTTATATTACACAATATTGGATTCAC
Source organism: Sitobion miscanthi (assembly GCA_008086715.1). Taxonomy (NCBI): domain Eukaryota; kingdom Metazoa; phylum Arthropoda; class Insecta; order Hemiptera; family Aphididae; genus Sitobion; species Sitobion miscanthi. The sequence continues at coordinate 19,208,642 of CM017801.1, read as the reverse complement.
AATCCACAGATATGTATAATAAGTTATATTATTATCATACATATCTGTGATTGGGATAAAGTAGAATCAAGATCTATAGAATAATAAAAAAAAAAAAATTGAAAAATAATATGTCTGGGTGGGGCTGGGCCCCTGCCCCCCTGGGTCTGTCCCTGCGGTAGATGTGTATGTCGACTTGTTTATTATTTATATAAAATTGTTTCTATATGAATTTGAATCTATATTATATAGATAGATAGATGGATACACGTAGGTATTAGTGTATTACTGATCACTTGGTAGTAAATGGTGAACAGTGTCTTACTGTGCGTTTGAAATGTTACAAATATTTCACTAAGCCATATTATGCATTATTTTATAATTTTATATTATTGTAAAATAAGTAGGCTGAGGTAAGTAGACGTCTGATTACTGAAAGTAATTTTATGTCTACTCGTCTAGCATGTCGAAGGCTTCAAAAATGCAATCAATGTAGCCAAAGAAGTGAAAAAGGTTTTTGGTTGCGTGCGTAAAACTACGTTTTATTTTTATTTTAGAAACTTTTCGATATGTTATATATACAAAGGCACATTGCCCACATTATATAGGCAATAAAACAACTAATTCAGATTTACATTTTCGTGCATAACGCAATTGTTTAATCGTCAAAAAGTTTAGTAATAATAAATATAATTATTTAATGTTTGATAAAACTGCAGCAGAGGTAATCGTATCAAATTCAAATCATAGAACTAAATAGGTATTACTCTATATTAGGTATTGTATGGATAATGATGAATGCAGATCTATAGTTGATTATGCTAATCTCAACTCATATAAAAGACAACAATCAAAGTGTAACTAATTTAAGTTTAAAATAGTTTTTTTTTTTTTAAATTTAGCCAATGCCTAGGTACTGGTTTATTTTCGTTAATTTTTAACCACCTGTTTCTAGACCCTGTTTTTTGTTGATATTATCTTACAGAAATTTTGTTACAGAAAATGGTGCATTAAATATAAATATCCATATTCATTCTTAGGATATCTGTTATCTGTGTCGTCGGAAAAGATGGCTAAGATAAAGTTGTTAGTATTGTATGAACATCAGCAGTACAAATGAGGGCACTTAAAAACAATAAAAAGTAATAAATATTTGGTCGGAAAAATATTTTATCATCTTTGTTACCTATGCTGATATGTTGGGTGGAACTGAAAATGAAAAAATAACGGGATGAATAGTTTTAGTGTAAATATTTTCAGCTTATTTGTGATTCGTGTATTGTTTTTAGTTTTTTTTTAATATTTAGGGAACTCTAAGTTTGAAAAAATAGACTCAATAATATTTGAGCTTTTCCCGTTATTTTACGTTACTTAACAATAAATTATAATATTAGGTAACAATCGTTTAAATAATTAATTGAAGTACCAGATTAGTTAAAAACAAATTGTTTACATCGATAGAAAAATTTATAAAATATTTATCTGTTTTAAAATTTTACCCACCAATTATTTGAATTTTTCTTAAATAAAATGTTGTACTTGACTTTTTGATTTAGTTGCAGATATTACTTTTACATATTCTGAAATCTATGAACAACGATACCTATATAATAGTTATATTACCTCTATAATAATAATAACATAGTATAGTAGGTACCTACCTAATATTTGTGTATAATAAATTAAGTTAATATGACGTATATAAATGTCTATGATAAGTACATAAACATAAGTATTAAATATAAGTTTTATTTTTAAATACAAATATTGCATTCAAGTGACAATTTAATTTTAATTTGACTATCATAATAATATAAGATATTGAAATACTTAAACTGCGTTTTAATAATATATTATATAGGGTAATGTTAATAAAATAAATTAGTTAATACTAAAGTTATATTATAATTACAAACTTTTGTTAATTTTCAGTTACATGTAATTGTTTGGTGGCATCTGATGGAACGCCTGGAACATATTTTAACATTTAACATTTTTTTTAAACACAAACACCGACCGTTTTGATATTATCGCTATTCTGCTTGACAAATTAGTAATTATCTATATTTAATATATTTATATTTTAAGTTTTAAAACAATAATACCGAAGGACATGGTCAAAAATATTTAATATACCTACATAATATTTTAAATATAAATAAACTAGCTGATCCTGCTGGCACTTCGTTGCCCGTTAAATATACCAATTCTATATGACTCAAACTTTGTTCAATTCGTTATTTAATATTCGGTGTATGGTGTATGGTGTATAGTGTTCAAAATGTATCTTAACTTTTCTGTTGCCCGGAATTAAAATTCTGATTCGCAGCAGTATATTACCTGGTAGGCAATCTACCTATGGTAGATCACGGACCCCGTGCTGTTTGTACGTAAGTGTATGATTTAACTCTTAAGTATCAAAATTGTACCAAATTTGTCATTTTTACTTAATTCCACCTACGGAGGATTAATATAATCAATTAATACAGAAGCCTAACGCAACCGTACTAAAATCCGATGAATAAAAAAAAACAAATTACTAACACTTTTTAAATTAGCCTATCTTCTTCCCAGAGGTCTAGTCTACACACAAACATTCATTTTTATCTATACTAATGTATAAAATGATAGCGTTTGCTTGTATGTTCGAGATAAACTCCGAAACTACTGAACCGATTTCGAAAATTCTTTCAAAGCCACATTCTTTGTGAGTGCCATAGACTATCGTATTCGGTTTGGTGGATCTTGAGTCATAAAATGTATTCAAAATGTACACTTATTTATGTATATATATAGATAATAATAATACATATTAAATTAATAATAAAATAACATTCGAAAATTAGTTTATACCAGTGGCGTAAACAAGATTATTTTTTTTTGGGGGAGTAGGCTGATAATGTGTTTACACAGAGTTGGTTTAACTAGGGACTCCCATAAGTTTAGCATACTGATTCTGAGGTATTATTTTAGGTTTCGGTTCCTGTACGTAACTTGCATAGATCATAGTAATATTTTTTTAATTTTCTTAAAATTTCGGATTACTGATTTATAGTATTGTATACTAGTTTAACAGTATTGTGACTAATGTCTTATCTCATGATGATGTCACTCGCATATTCCTTTGGATTTCCTATTTCTTATGTATATTCCAATGACGAAAATTATGATATTTACGTAAAAGGCACGCCAATGTCGAAAATGACCTTGTACAATACAAATTTACGTAAGTGGCGACACATAATAGTTTATGTTGTAAACACGAGTATTATTTTATTTTTCACGTCAATTCCCAATTCCTGTTGGACGTGGTTGTAAGTTATATATTTATACATTTACAACTTATCTACGGGTCACTGTCAGTTATCTATCCACACACGTTACTACATTAGTATGTATTATTTATTAATATCATCGATAATCAGCGATAGTTCCTTGATTAGACCATAATAATATTAATACAATAATACACAGGCACATAGCCGATGGCTATAATGCAATGATTATCTAAAAAATTATCAAGATATTAATTAAGATAATTCAGATATATTTATTTGAATTAACAAATGATTATATTTTATTAGGTACATAGAACGGCATTATTGTAATTTGTATACTCGATCACAGATCGTTCCCTACAATTAATAATGTTTTGTTGAATTGGAATCTGTAAATAGCGAAAAAGAAATTACGCAGAGAGAAGCTGCAGGTTTTAGTAGTGTCATTGGATCACAAGGTTACAGAAGGTGCAATTGCAAGCTTAAGTGCAGAACAAACAAATGCACTTGTCGATTAGCGGGAATATTGTGTAACTCAAAATGTCACAACAGCATGCCTTGCGAAAATAAATAATTAATAAATAATAAATATATTATATAGTTAATATTAAACAAAATAATAAGACAAATATTAATAATTGTAGTCTGTAATTAATTAAATTATGTGAATTTTCAGTCATCTACGTAATAATTGACCAACAGTCAATGGTTAATAACGTTAATATTCGGGCGTGCGTGAATTTGGCCATGTAATAATATTTGCACCAAAGTTATGCCAAAATTGTGCAACTAATTTTCAACTTTAAGCAACCGATATAAAAAAATTTGCAACCTCATATTTTTGACTTAATCACCAAACCAAAATTGGTGGGGCCAAATTCAAGGAGCCACACCATGTCATCCTATCGACCTCGAACCTTTATCATATTTTAGCAACTAATTTGCAACTTTAGGCAACCTTCGTGAAAAAATTGAACCTCATGGTTACGCAAATTTTTTCAAAAAGATTCGAGGTCGATATTAGGACGATGTGGTGAGGCTGCATGAATTTGGCCCCACCAACTTAGAAATTTGATTCCGGCGTAACTATGAGGTTGCAAGTTTTTTCACGAAGGTTGTCTTAAGTTGCATATTAGTTGCTAAATTATGATAAAGGTTTGAGGTCGATAGGACGATGTGGTGGGGCTGCGTGAAATTGGCCCACCAATTTTGGTTTGGCGATTAAGGCAAAAATATAAGGTTGCAAATTTTTTTATATCGGTTGCCTAAAGTTGCAAATTAGTTGCAAAATTTTGGTATAACTTCGGTGTAATTATCATAACATGGTGGGACCAAATTCACACACGTAATATTCAGTCATTGAGGTAAAATTATTTTATTTTGTTTTGTAATTTTCTACAATAACCTATTATCTTGGAAACTGACGTCATTGCCCGGTAGTTTACGGTAAACGTTTGTGTAAATTTTTGACTTGCAGCTGTAAGTGGACGAACACAGACACACAATTGATGAAAATAAAGTATTTTTATTTTTTTACTTATTAAGTTTGAAAACTTATAAAAAAAAAGTTATAAGTTATAATAGTCAACTAAGTTAAATTAATTTTACTTCTAAATATTGTAATTAATAATTATAATATCTAAATACATTGGAGTCTATATTATACTATTTATTACGTATCAGATGATCTCAAAAATTAAGTTTTAATCTTGACTTGTGTCTAACATGAATTAATTAAATTATTATAGTTTAATGAAAATATGATTATAATGTATTTTGGGGATAATACTGTACATATATTTCATAAAAAACTAATTTTCTATAAAATAGGCACAATTTTGTTTCAACACATAACTATAAATATTTTTAGAATATTTTTCTTTAGGTTTCTATACAGTTTGATTTTATGTTCCAACTACAATAATATAATAACAATATATTTTTTTTTTAATGATTTTAATAGTCCAAATGAGAGAAGTTTATTTCCTCAGCCTCCCCTTAGTGGAATTTTGAATTTTTTTTTCATTAGATTATCACACAATCCACAATAGTTAAAACTTTATCCATTAAAACAATATTTAATTGTTATGTATGTAGATACATATATATTTATATTTTGAATGTGTATTATAAGTATAATAGTCCAATATAATATGTATAAAAAAGTGGGAAAGTTAATGAAAATAATAAAATCAAGTTCAGTTAAAAGTTAACAGTTAACAAATCATAAATTTAACTCGATAAGTTAAAAGTTAATAGGGAAATAAATATTAACTTACCTAACTCAGTTTAAAGTATGTTAATCTACTTTTTTAAATTAGTATGTGGATAACATAAAGAGTTATTAAGTTCTTTCTAAATTTCCTAAATTAGAATAACAATTTTTATTAAATTATCAATGTAATGTGCAGCGTATGTAACTCACATGATTATTAAATATTTAAACTATACCAAAACATCACAATTATTAATAATTCAACAAATATTACGTTTTTTATATCAAATAGCAATTTGAAGTCGTATAATATTATGCCTATCTAATCTACTGAAAAATATATTTTTATCAAGAAAAATAACAGAAATATTGGTATTATTATAGTGTTGGATTATTTTTATTTTTATTTAAGTATTAATATTTACGTATAAAACCATAAAAACGAATAGTCAAATCACGTTATTTGATCGACCGTTAAGTACATCTAAATTTCTATTTTGTAATTGTACGTGTATAACCATATCATAAAACAATAAATTATAGTAATAATAAGGTATAGCTGTGATCTTTCACGGCATTGCCCGTGACGAATTAAATACCAGTGAATTTACCACTTCTTAAACTCCATTAAATGTAAACTGCGGCGTACATTCGTGTACAATTTTACATGCTTTGACATTTTTACTATCCTAATATCCTAACAATGAACCCTAAAATCAACATGGGATGGTCGGTCGACTTCGGTTTACGACCATCATACAATATTATTGTAACAATAGAAACGTGATGCACTATTTATTTTTCGTACCCATGGCTAGTGGCAAAAAAATATTTTTTCTTTCAAAAATACTCGCCGTAAGTAGTTACTTACCTACGTTGTTTGAATTCAATACGAGTTGCCACGAGGACGCCACACCCGCATATTGTGTTGTCTCCGTCTTATAAAAACGCGTAACATACCAAATTTACGTTCGGAAATTCACGTTTTATGCCGTTAGCTTAAAAATTTGAGTGAATCGACTTATTATGATGGTAAGAAAATGATCTGTGTTTTTTTGCAAGTGTTTTTGCGATAGTTCATTTTTTAAATGAGTTATGAGCATTTTTAATTTACATTTATTATACGCGCATGTTGTTAAAAAAACAACGTTTTTATTAAAAAATCATATATTTAAATATTTTTTATCCTTATAATTTTTTAAGTATTTCACTTTTTTGAACGAGAGTATAGAGTTTTAATTAATTAATTTAATTTTCCAAAGTAGAATATTTTTCTAAGTATTTTGATTCATAAAAATCGAATTTAGGGCTAGTAGTTTATGAGTTATAAGTATTTAAAGTTTAGATGGGCGGAGTGGAGTGGTATGGGATTACCCCGCAAAATGTTTGTCCACTACTCAGCTTATCTAAACTTTAAATACTTACAACTCATAAACTACTCGTCCGTCTTCCTGCCCGTCCATTACATAATGTCCATCAAGTTATATTATAATCCACGGATTATCGTGAATGTCGCGATAACGTCCCCAGTTGTAATCGCGTAGTGGGTGCCGACTTTTCACACTACTTAGTTAAATGTCGACCAGTTGCTTGCGCGATATACCAGTGATCTGGTGTGTGGTCATTGGTACCATATTTTATAATATATTAGACGATGTAGGTATAATTTAGTTGTTATTATACCTATATCATTATAATTGTGTGCTATACATCATATCAAATCCCGGACAAAGGTTATCGGCTGTTTGTAGTTGCTTTAAGACAATAATACGAGAATATTATAATAATATGTAGGTAGTAGGCATTATAATGAGTATTCGAAAAATTATTCTGATTTAAAATCATAAAGTATAATAATATAATTTAAATACTGTGGATGTGAAAATAATTATTTTAAGAGCTTTGTTTAATTCTACATATTAAATAATAATAATTGGCGAACAAATATCCGTTGAACACGCAGTCGTGTTAAAAAAGATGAGTAAGTGGATGTCCCTCTGCTAAAAAAATTTATCATTTACATTTAATTAGTTTGACATAATTACATTATAAAAAAGTGGGAAAGTGAATGTCGCTCTGATGTACTGTAGGTTTCAAGTGGGTCACTGTTAAATTTGAATTCAATGATCTAATATTATTGAGTACGAAAAATGATTCTGAGGGGTGACGGTTTGTCAGTGAGGATATATTATATTATATTATATTTATATTTTTATTGCTTATTATTAATAAGGTAGCCGGTAAGTTGAATCAAATATCAATCATATAAAATTACAACAAAATAACTAAAATCGTTATTCTTGGTTATTTAATATGTAATTTCCTTCAAATTTAAACATAAAATAATTATAAAAAAAACCATGATTTATATTTTTGAGATTTTTTGGTTACAGAATAACCTACTTATGTATAACATTGTTGTAAGCGTTCAATCCTTTGCTATAAAAGTTGAATATTTTATAAACTTTTAACAATAAAATCATTTTTTGATTTTAAAACTGACAAATGGTTGTCAAAAATCGAATTTTAAATGCTTATAAAAAAAAATTGTGCCTATATATTTTAATATTTTTCAACTGCTATTAAGCAATATATCGGAAGCGTCGTATTAAATTTTGACATACATCTAGCAAAACAAATAAAATTTTATTGATATTTATAAAAAAAAAAAACTAAAAACATTGAAATTTGAAATTGTTCGTAAACAGCTCAAAACAAGTCAAAATATTTTGAAAATTGTATCAAGTATAGGAATTGATAAAATTTACATGATATAGATCTCAAGTGTCTACGGTTGTGAATTTTTAAATTACAGCAGAATAAGAAAATCTCTACATTAGAAATCGAGTGAATATCCAATGTTGTAAAAATTTGAACTCAAAAGCTCATAAAAATTTTATTTGACTTTCTTATAGATATTTTTTTGTTTTTTGTTAAAACTAACCAACCTTATAAATAATCTTGTATTACATTTTAAAATAATCCTAGACTTAAAAAGAAAAATGTTTAGGAATTTCTAACTCAAAATAGTTTGCACATTTTCGTGATTTTATTCTATTTTGTCAAAATTCAAACTTTAAATGCTTGTAAAAAAAAAATTGTGTCTATAGATTTTTCATATTTTTTAAATGTCATTGTAACAATATATTAAGAGTCTTGAATTAATTTCAAGCTTTTTCACCAACAAATAAAATTTTATTGACATTTATAGAAAAAAACTTAAAAAAGTTGGAAAATTAGTATATCTATAAATAGCTCAAAACAAGTCGAAATATTTTGAAAATTTGTTCATGTATAGAGAAGGCTAATATAAATAGTCAGTAAAAATGTCATATACTTATATCATAATTTGTTTTAGAGTTACACCAAAAGCCAAAATCGATTTAGTCAAAAACCGATTTTGCGTAAAAATTCTCGTTTTTGCTTAATTTTAATTTTGTTTTTCCGTGCGCTTTAGGAAACTATAAGGAATTTTGAATTTCGGCCAAAAGTACCAACTAGATTCACTTTCCCATCGAACAAGATACTGAAGTTGAAAATATTGACTACTAATCGTGTACTCAGACACAAAAAAAAAATAAAAAACACACATTGTAAAACCAATGCATCCATCGCTCCGCTTAGAATCTAAAAAGCGGGTATGTGGATGTCACTCTGCTCACTGCTGTACAATAGGTTACAAGTGGATCAATGTATAATAGATTGTATTACACTTGAGTTCAATGATATAATATCATTGTATAAGAAAAACGATTCTGAGCAGAGACAGTTTGATAAACCAATCAGTCTGGATATTTTATTTTGTTAATATTTATTATTGCCTATAATTTGAATTAATATTATAGTATTATATTAATATCATTATTTGTTATTTGTTTCTATGATGATAAACAAATACATTAAAATACCATTTTTTGGGGTTTTTTGTAATTTTTCTGTGGTTTTTACCGTGGCGTTATATAACTATTGAGAAAATCGACCTCTCTAAAGTACCATCTTGATCCAATTTCCTAAAAGATAAGGTACTGTATGATGTTGAAATCCAAGCACTTATTCTGGTAGACATTTTGTATACAGAATAAATTCGCTCCGCTCAGAATCTAAAACAAAAATGCGATGTTTCATCACCATTAATCAAAAGCATATCGAAATGATTTTTACTTAATCTATTATTTATATACCTATACCTATTGGGAAAACGACATTCTTACTATCTAAACTAAAAACATAAACTGACACATTATTCATCAGTTCAAATGTTTTAATTTGTGTAACAGATGCCACCGTGCCGGATAATCGATACAGTGAAAATTTAAATCACTTTTTTTCAAGCATTTTAAAATATTAATTACTAAATTACATTTTATTTAAATGATTATTATATTTAGATAAAATTGCATATTTGAAACATTTTTTTGTCTTTGTTTTTACATTTATAATAACTTTATTATTTCATATACACTATACAGTCAGGTAAAATGATACAAGTAGTCAGTAGACCCGGTTAACGGGTTTACAATATTAATTCCTAATTGTAATGAATCAATTGATTCTAAAGTCCCATTTCTTCCCTTAGCGAAAAAATTGCTCTCTTCCTAGATAATTTTATCAAACAATTTTTTTTTAATATATTTTCGAAATTTGAATTTGTATATACCAACATATTCTCAGTTCTCAATGAAATATTTTGGCGTTCCTCTGTTAGCACGCGTACGTAAACCCAGTCGAGATACAAGTTAAATTTAATAGATGTTTCTTGTGTAAGTTTTTTGGTAAACTATCATTTCAAAACCGTAGTCATAAAAAGCGGGTAAGTGAATGTCGCTCTGCTGTACAGTAGGTTACAAGTGGGCCACTGTATAATGGATTGTATTAAATTTGAATTCAATGATATCATATCATTGTATACGAAAAACGATTATAAGCGGAGACGGTTTATTAGTCTAGATATTTTATATTGTTATTATATTTTATTATAGCCTGTAAGTTGAATTAATATTATAAATTACAACAAAATAACTAAAATCGTTAATTTAATTTTTATTTGTTTCTATGGTAATGAACAAAGCTTTAGAAATGAAAATCCCATTATTAGCGATTTTTTGTAATTTTTCAGTGGTTTTTTCCGTAGCATTAAATAACTATTGAGAAAATCGAAAAACGATCTCTTTAAAGTACCACCTTGATCCAATTTGCAGGATAAAAAAAAATAAAAATAAACACCATTGTAAAACCATTAGGTCCCTCACTCCACTCAGAATCTAAAATTAATTAAAGTCTATGAAGTTCAGAAGTTATAGTCATTTTTTAAAACAAACGTTTATGAACATTTTGTAAACCGATCTATCTGAATGAAACCACTTCCAATTAGGTTCATGCAAGTTCTTTTTGTTATTACATTTTACTGCATTTTACTATAATTGTTAAAATAAATAAAAATGTTATATTATCTAAATTAAATATAAATAAATTATTATTATTAAAAATTAAATGTTTCAGTTGCATGCTATTACAAGCCTTAATCTAATTACAATTTATAATGTGATTTATAATAGTGATATAATGTTAATATAGTGTTTACATGTTATAATATTAGGTTCTTATGTATTTTCAATGGTTATTAATTATTTTTCTTAATATGTTCTGATAATTGTTTTTTAAACATAAGTAATTGAAAATACATTTCGTTGATTTTACGTCATTAATTGCGTCGTGTATATAAGTTACATCATGGTTTTTCCCCAAATTGTGTCATGAGTTTTTTTCAACGATAATAATCTTCCATTTTTAACTAAATATCCTAATTTATGGTTTTATATAATTTCATTACTTTTATAATTAATTAATTTATCGTATTCTATCGTATGGAGTCATATTTTACATTATATGTGTATTAAAACATAATTTTAATAAAATATTTTTATCTAAAGTATCATTCCATAATAAAATAATTGCATTTTGATTATTAAAATTAAGACAGTTTTTAAATAGTTTTTAGTCAAGTTTGAAGTTTTTATTTCTATAGATAAATTTAATTAATTTAGTGTAACTTGAAGCTAGTCTAGTTTCTTTTCAAAAATGTTTAGTAATAATTCTCTGGTTTTCATATAGGAATCAATGTCATTATTCCATCAGGTGATAATATTATTAAACGACGTTTATATATTTAATAAATATTGATTGTTAATACTATTATGGTATTTAATATATTACGAATTATAAAAATAAAATACATGAAATTCCAGTGGGCACGCCTGGACATAAATCATCAATAATATTAATATTTTCACAATTTTGTATTCGTAATTAAACGATACATAAAAATTAAATGAACGATGAAATGAACGCATTCATATTTTTAATGAACGTTCCCAACACTACTTACATATAATATTATTAACCACTTGATTACTGTACAAATCTTGAAGTTCCAATACACGTCCACGTTGATTAAGTAGTAGTTGAAAAATGAATTGACACAAACACAAATTGATTAAGAACTAAACTGTTTATTTAACTTAATAAAAATAAGTAATTTATTTCAGTAATGACTATTGAAAACTGCGATGTGGTTGTAATAAATAAGTCCCACACAATTAATGTAGGGCTGGAATAATAGACTAACAAACGCTTAAGCTTTATGCAAATTGAATCTATAATTTTTTTTTATAAATTTAGCAACCCACGACCACTTAGGCCATTGGGTGGTTTTTCAACTGTGTGGGAGGGTACTGTAGGTTTAAACACGTGTGTTTGTAAGTTTGGCAGATTTTTTAGTGAGCATCCGTAGGTATCTGCGGCACCGTGACTTGCTTGAAGAAAAATGCCACCCGCAGCCGAGGTTTTGAACCGGCGTCGGTGCGCGTCGCAACCGACGCCTTAGTCCACTCGGCCACTCCGTCCTCCTGAATCTATATTTATATGCGATGTACAGCGATTATTGAAAATATGAATGACGTCATTGTACCGTATTCGTTCAGCACTCGTCGATAAGTTTCGATATTAGGTGGTCTGATCCGGTGGCGTGATAATATTTGATGCCACTGTTCTCGTACTTTGGACTTGATGTTTTTATATAGAACCCATTGTATTAATGATTGATTTATTTGTAGATAAAAAGTTTACAATTATGAAAAAAATCATTACAAAATACGTTAGTAATCTGATCAAATGACCTCTAACCACAGCATAATTATTGCGCAAAGTCAAAAAAACGAAAGACTACACGGCATTTATTTTATTTATAAACCAAATTAACTGAGCAGATAACCTGAAAATATTATCACACAATATCACGCCGCGTTATAATATTAGACTGATTATAAACTGCGAGCAGACACTTAACTACGGTTAAATATGTAAAATGTATTGGAAATTATAAATTAACGTAGGTAATCCGAACAAACGACCTCTATAAGCAAAATGTTGTGGAAAGCCTAAAAACAAAATTACTACACTACATAATATACCTAATTATATGACGAGAATACGTAAAACGATGGACACGTGAAATTACACACTCATACAACCTAATTAGTTTGCACAATATAAACAGTCAGCAGACATTGATTATAAAATAAAGCGTTAAATCTCAATGGGCTTTTTGTGTCGTCGCTTCACGCCGTAACATAACCACTTACTACAATGTAACGTATTGAAACAAAATACGGAGAAAGTATGAGCGGTTTTAATAAGTATCATAGAAAAACTATAAGTTGTTAATTAATTCATAAGTTTGTTTCAATTCAACTACTGTATTATTATTGTATTGGTGTAAAAAGTATATCACTTAACTCGACTAGCTTAAACGGTGTGTATATATAATATAATCCTTTTTGTGTGAGTCGATACACGTTATCAACGTACGATTTTTAGTCTACAATACCTATCCAATTTAATATGTACTACGTTGTGTAAGTATGGTTACCATCTTAAATGTTACTTATATTGGTATTCAATTGTATATGTCGATAGTGAAGACGGAGAGTCTTGTCATGTTTCAACCAATTGCAAGACAATAACGCTGAAGAACAATGGTAAAGAAAAAAAAAATATCTATCTGGTCCTACAGACGGTCTGCAATTTCATATCTTGTTTCCCAACCAGGATTCAATCATTCAGATTTAAACAAAAAGAGTTCTATAAAGTCTATAATATATTTAAAAAATTAGAATACTTTTCAAAATAAACCATGCTCTTTACCAGAAATAGGTAAAGTCATTCTTAAAGCTGTTCGCCAGATTCGCTGATGTCAATTTTAGCCTGTGCTGCAGCATACAGTAATGTTTATTTTGAATTTTTATCAGGCGTATCAAAAAAAGGCAAAACTGCCAAATTTATCATAAGTATGTTAAATACAAAAACGAAGAAATGTATGCAATAATATTATCATCTATAAAGAAAAAACAATATAATTAGATCCTAATTTTTTTTTATCTAAGAACAAACATCTCGTTAGTGGTATTAGTACGATAATTGATGCAACGGATACACTGTCTTCTACAGCTCATAAATAGTTAAAAAAAAAACATGCCATCTTAAAAAAGATAAATCGATGTACAAATTTCACATGTGAAGAATTTTCCACAGAACAAAGTTGTGAAGTTGTGACATTAATTAATGCTATTGATGGAAACATAGAAATACAAAAAGTAATGGATATTTAAAAAAAAAATTAATCCACCATTTGTTCCCACTGTAACTCAGTAAGAAACATTACGGTGAATGTAAAGCAAATGTTTTGATTGAGCTGATTTTTCTTCAAAAATTTTAAAACTAATGATAAGTTTTTAATATTTAGTTCAAAATATATTTTATAACTTAAATTAACATTGTACTCATTTTATAATTTTATAATTTATATTTTATATACATAAATATTATATAATATTATACTGCAATACTGCACGAAGACTGTTTTTAAGTGAATACCTACTTCATACGTGACAGCGGGCCGTTTAATGCAGTGTTTCCCAACCAGTGGACCGTGGGCTTGTCATAGTTGTTAGTCTGCGGTCCCATGGATTTTTTCTTCTATTTCTATCTCTTTTTTTGTATTGTTTTATATTTTAAAAAATATATGAAAAAATGATAATTTGTTGATGAACTGTATCGTTATAGTATCTAATGTGTATTTCCAGTTTCATAAATGTTAATCAAAGTAATGAATAATATTATTATCGTTGTTTTTACTGCTGATGACCGATTAATGTTTTCCACTTTTATCAGAGAGTAGGTATCAAAGTAATATTTGTGTGAACAACGATTTTTTAGTCTACTTACCTACACTACTTGTAATCTAAAATAAACAGGGAATCGCTTGGACGTAAGTGACGACATGCGTTTAACCCGTTGTTGGTATCGCTATGCCGAGTCCCGCCATTGGTATTGAGTGAGCGCTGCGCTCACCTCGTTGTTTTTTTCATCATTATTTATTATACAATGAACATAAAATATTGAAACCAACAACAAGTTATTTATATTTTAATCTTTTACAAAAAATGTGCTTACAATTTTTTTTAATTATAAATTGTTCAACACTAAAAATTAATTTATAATTTTTTATACATAATATTATAATCATTATCATTCAACTTGACCCTAGTGGTCTGGAATATTTTGCTGATTATTATACAGTACGCATATGAATATTGTGTGCTCCTTAAAAATAGATTTAATAGTCTGAGTTTACGAAATAGTATTAGGTCGATCTATTGAGTAAGTGCAATAATCAATTTATGTATATTAACAACATTGCATGTAGATATCTAATAGAGAATTATCTATAAAATTATTATATTTGCAAAAGTATATTTAAACATGTTTCGATTGAAGGTATAAACAGTATCAGATGAATCAAGTAATAAATAAATAAGTGGCTCTCAAAATATTAACGAGTTGAGCTAACTGACGGGTGGCATTCATCCGAGAATTGAAAAGCTGGTCAAAAAACCCAATCACAAAAATCACATTCAATTAAGTAAATAATTTAGTATGGTATTAAGTATAATAATAAAAATTAAATAATAAAATGTAACATGAAGTAATAAAAATACACATTTTTATTTTTTCGATTGGTTCGTGTATATTTGGTTTTCTATTAATTGGGGTGGTCGGCAACCTATAAAATGTTATCGAAGAAAATGGTAAAAAGTTTGGGAAACACTGATTAACGCGTAGTGGTTCGCCGAGGACGCGCTGCTGCCGTCGACCACTACACCAAAACATCGCGGCAGCTGCGTAAAAGTTATTCACAGCGTAAATTAGTTTTTTTACTGTTACGATTTTCTGTATGTAACTATGGCAGCGGCCCTGTGCAGCCCGTAACGACGCATGCGCGCCATGCGCCCTTCTAACGCATTCCTTGCTACGTTAAACGACAGTTGGTTGGTGGGTGGGTGGGTGGATGGGTTTATTGATTATGGAAGTTACTACTTCATATTGTTATAATCCGTGGTACATACGGCATACGGCGGCCGACCAAAATTCGTTTTTCTCGTCCCTTTTTCTTCTACCAATCGTGCGCTTTCGGAACTCGTTGGTTTTCGGTTAGGGTTAAGAATACCAGTTTCCGAAAAACCGTTGATTTCGAAATAAAGAATAGTGAATAGAGACACAAATATTATTAAGTGATACATAAACTAATACGTGAGTGTACCCACGAGTGCAAGATCTGGTAATTTTTTCATAATTTGAGCCACTTTTCAGCTGCCATGTGGTGGAAATGTCACGTATTGCCGTTCACGTGCCCTCGGAGTTAATACTCGTAACATATTTCAAAAACTCCTGTTTCTAATTCCAACAAAACTCGGATTAAGGGAGGGGTTAGCTGAGGACCATAGCCATACAGGCCCACGACGGATATCAAAAAATAGTGGGCCTCTAGAGCCCAACACATTTTATTAACGTTATTGTTTTTGTACGAAAGGTTAGGACAAGTCGTCATTTGGTCATATTACACTCTTATAACTTGACAGTTGGTACAGTCTGGTTGTTGCAATAACGTTATAATTTTTAATTATAACCTAGTAGATAACATCTACGTTTGTATGTTAGTGTTTCGTTTTACAAATACGTATATGTATTGAATACGTATATTATTAATGTTATAATATCAAAATCTTTTTTATCTCTAAAATATATTTATTTGTGGGTTACCAATTGGTTGATTATGTTTATCGGTAAATACGATTGCACCCATTTGACCTTTTTTATAATATAAGTTTTAACGGGACAATAGAACATACATTTTGGATAAGATATATGCTCAATTACGAATAAAAGTTATTGCGCCGTTGCCAAATTAGGCATAATTCAAAAAAAATAGCTAAAAAAATTCAAAAATCCAATTTAATAATTTAATCTAAATTCATACGGATTCAATGCGATTAATAATAAAATACACGAAAATACCATAAAATACATAGAAAAATGTCCTTAATATTTCAATAATTTATAGTTTTATACCATCAACAGTCAAAAAATAAAACGATATCATAAATAATATTGGTTACCATTTTTGGTATTTTTTGCAAAATTTTAAACTCAAAAATGCGATCAAATAAATACAATTATAAAAATGTGCTTCCCTTGTACATGTTAAAATTTGAATATTTTGTCAGACTGAAAATCGAGGTAATCGTTGAGACGCGTAGGTATTGTTGGATTTACAGTTGTCTGTTTGAGTGAAAAATAAATATAATATATTTTGTATTTTTGTTATAATATTATGTTTCTTGGTTACCTAAGTATAGGTATTATTACCATGTAAATTTACCGATCTCCCATCTCTACGTATTACCCAGTCTATGCCGTATACGTTTTCGTCGCGGGTCGTACACTGGGCAGCGGTTCCCCCAGTCGCCAGATGGTCTACGCCTGCGTCTTTCGTGTTTCTGGAGGCATTCGGCGTATATGTGTTCACGCGTGTATTCGCCACCGCGCCGTAATATTGAATGTAAATGAACATTAGTGTGTAACAATGTTGCTACCGTACATAAAAATATATATTTATATAATATATTGTTAAGTTTGTAGTATGTCGATAATTTAACAATTTCCATCGCTGCCTACCATTTCCATATTCACTTCTGTTGTGTTGTTATGATTCACGCATACTTTTTTTTCGTTACGACCTTTTAGACCAAACAAATTAATAAAGAAACCGACAGTATTTTGTTAAAATGGCGTTTACCACATAAAATCTAAAAATGTTTGTAGTTGTAAGGATTGAATATTTAATAAAGATTATCCAAAAAATCTAAAAAATATATAAACCCAGTTTATTTTATATTTATTCTAAGTTAAAGTTTCGACAAAATTAGATATTTAAACGAAGAAAATCAGTTTAACTTTTGTGTTGAAATTTAAAAATATTATTCGTGAGTACTTGAAACATCTAAAGTATATTAATATATTATGCAAATAATATTAATTCAACTTAACAGCTACCGCTTAGATACCTTTTAATAATATCAATATAAATATAATATAAAACATTTAAATATCCTATGCTTGTAAGGGCTATTATAGCCGCACCTTAGGTTTTGATTTTTAACGAATGCGTCGAAAAACGGTCGAAACAAGAATATTCCCTAAAATGTTTTACACATAATTTCTGGAATTTGGTAGTATTATCACGACGACGACATTGCATTCCAGAACATGAAAGATGCATTATTTAATTTATATATTAGGTAGTACACTTTAATTTTCTGTCCGAGTATGTCTTATTTATTAATTTGTTAGTAGGCATCTACACTTTTTTTTTAGATAGGACAGTTTTTACTGCGAAGGGGTGAATGACCAACACGATAGTAACCCATGGACACATTAATAAATGGAATGCGCCTCCCAAACATCCCGCCTATGTCACAGGGAGACCAACATTGTTAGAAAAATATCAATAGTATTATACATGTATATGGAAGAGATAGAGTATAATTTAAGAAAATCAGAACAGAAAAAATTGGGGTATCATGGAATGATAGGCAAAATTCGGCGATGGAAACATTTTTAAAAACAATGTTATGATGCAATGTATTGCAATACGTTATACGTTATATTAATTTTGAGTGCGTGTGGGCGACGTTAATTACAACGACATGATACGATTTCGTACGAATACGGTCGGAGGGAACGACTACTATTATATAATAGTATTCTTAATATATAACCCACTACATAATATTTAATGGCGGGGGCTAAACGTACATATTGACATAATTTTATATTGTTGACGGCCGGTGTGGTTATCGTGTGGGAGCCAAACTATCGAGCGCGATTGCACACCGCGTCAGACAAAACGTAATATCGGTGTTTTCATATTTCGGAGCAGCTGCATTCGACGGCGCCGCACCGGCAATAACCTCGTGGCGTGCCATGGGCAACAGTGGTAGTGAGTACTTCTTCGTTCGCGGTGACACGAGAGAGAGAGAGAGAGAGAGAGAGAGAGAGAAAGATAGAGAGAGAGAGAGAGAGAGAGAGAGGAGAGAGAGAGAGAGAGTGAGTGAGTGAGTGAGTGAGAGAGAGAGAGTGAGCGAGAGAGTGTGTGTGAGAGTGGCGCGTCCGGGCGAAGACTGAGCATACAGTCGTGTGCGTTAGGGTGGGGATACGGCCGTTAACGGTGGTTGTCCCCTGAATGTTATCCCTCCAGATCCCCTCGGTCGGTGGTTAGTCGTTGCGTTGTGCTTGCCACCGATTTATGTGCTATACACATCGACTTAGTCTGAGTTTGTCCGACCGTTCGCGTTATACCTATTTTCGAACCGACGGACTGCCGTTTTTACTTAAACGATTTTTTTTTTCTTTTCAAACTATTATACACTCTGCATTTGCCTCCTGACAACAATCTATTACGTTCCAGTGCTGCCGAAAAGACATCGTTACAAATTCGTCTAATTCGAGTTATACGATTTTTTCGTTGTTGTTTTTCAAGTCTGATTTTTGATAACAGACCGAACGAAAAATGACGATGAAGAATTTTGACAATTCGCTCCGGCTCTACAACAAACGAGTGCTAAAAAAGTAACGTACAATATATTTTACGATAATTTTAGAGAAATGTATCCATTATTTTATGTTGATTTCTATCCCAGACGACAGCGATCTCGATTCGTTTTTGCCGACGCTGCGTTAAAATAGTGATTATAAAATGAAAACGTTTGAACGGTATACATGTTACGAACGGAATCTATGAATTATATTGAATAATACATAACACATAAATACATAATATAATAATACTATCTACAGGTGACGACAATACTCGATAGTCGATATCATCCACTCGTGAACACGACTGATACTGTACAACATAATATTATATTTTAACAAATTTCAAAATCACCAATATGTTTTCATAGAAAATAATTATAAAAAATCATGTTGGCAAAGACGCTTGAAGACGCAATTAATGAGAAATCCGTTATTTACGTATTGATTATGTATATGAATAGAATTATTGTGATGTATGTTATAAATTGTTTGTTCAACATAATCCATTTGTTTTTTTATTTTTAATAATTAATATTTTATCAAATTATTGACCTATTGTCACTTTTTATCTTTCTGTTCGATTTTCTAACTAAAAATCCTACCTAATTAAAATATGTATAACAATCAAAAAAATTATTTGTATTACACGTCAAGACAACAAACATGGACCGACATGTATACCACTAAGATAGGTATTGCGTCATCTTAAAAAAAAATTTACATAAATACATTTTTACGTAAATATATATTTACCTATGTTAATTTTATAAAATATTGACGTCACTGACACGGTTAATTACTATACATTTTATACATGAATTAAGATACCTATACTAATATACCAATGCAGCGTTTCTCAAAATGTCCACTGCTGGGTCGTGAAATATTTTTTGAATTATATAGATTTCAAGAAATTAAGTTAAATTAATATTAAATATACTTATTAAATATATTATTATGTTATTAAATATAATGATATTATTATAGTAAAATATAGTACCAACAATTACGTGGGTAATAAATAATAATTCGTCGTATATATAGGTATTTATTACGACGGATATTAATACGCCTCATTATTAAAAGTACATTATTTTGTAAAAATATATTGATTATAAACCTATAAAATAATAAACAAATTTTGTTTTTTATAACTTCTTTTTGAAAAGTTAATCTGCGTGGGCCGTGAACGATTTTTCGGGGGAAATTTGGGTCGCGGTACAAAAAAGATTGAGAACCACTGTATCAGTGTATATTAATTAAGTATATAATATCAAATCTCAATTCGTGATTTTCACTATAAAGCAAACACTTCTTCTGATGGACGTTAGACTCATAAATATTATTTATTGATAATAAAAATGATACCTATTGGCATTGTGACGAACACTGAATAAATGTTTATTGTTAGTACCTAGTTATCAGTTACGTATAGTAGTATACTACCTAAACTTAATGTTTTAAGAGGATGCAACACGGATATGTGTTGTCTCCGTCTTACAAGTGCGTAACATAGACAAATTTATGCTCAGCAGATCACGTTTAACTGCGTCAATCAAACATACCCATAAGTATAAATTTCAACTTCTGGTGACTAATATGTACTTACAAGTCAAATAGGTTGGTTAATTTCAACCAATATTAATTGCTAAGTTTACAAATAGTACCTATGGATAAATTTCAACTTAAAAATAATGTAAATTTACACATACAATTTTTTACAGCGAACATATACAAAATGAAAGGTAAATAACTAATATTTGAAAACAATTATTTAATACAATCTATAATCTATATGACTATATATAATATTGGTTAAATTTATCATTAATTGTATTTGTTATATTATAATTGAGAAGACCCATCGAAACCTCAAAATATCAAAATTTTCATTCTTTCATTATAAATTCTAGTGGTCTGCAATCATTCTTAAATGGTCCACGATTTTATCCTGCATAAAAAAACGGCGTAAAATAGTTTAATCATATTAGATAAAAATCTGCTCACTGTTAGCGCTTCCATCGGAAGGTACGCCTGTAATAGGTAAATATACATAGTCGACATAATATAATATAGTGACGCAAGGTTTATAGATAATAGAGGGTTCTTCATAGTCATGTAAACAAATCAATGCCCCTGAACCATTCGTTATCTACTGACGCCACCTTAAGTACAAAATTAAAGGCGACACATTGAGAAATGCTGTTAGCCGTATATTCTTATATTTTATCTTATAATTGTTATAATACTTAATAGATTTATTGCTAATTATTAATGTCAATGTAGTATAATTGAGTATTGTATTTTATTACTAAACAATATGTTATGTTACGTAATTTATTATTTTTAGATATTATTTAAGACAGGTTTTAATTATACCCCCTCCCCCTCCACCCACAAGCATAATACCTATAATTAACTATTTTTTTTAAATTTTACAAATTGTACCAAATTGTATTATAGCTACATGGAATCATAAATGTCTACAGGCTACATGTACCAAACCTTCTTGTTGATTCAAAATGGCAATTCTACTATTTCAACTGAACTAAAAAGTTGGTTATTACTTATTATTTGTTACTGGATAGGTATTCCTTTTAAGTAGAAATGTTCTATGATTAATTATTGCTATGAGTACTTGACAACCATAAATAATATATAATGCGTGTAATCGTATTTTCGGTGATAATTATACTCTGTTCAATGAAAGAACGCATGGGCCTCCCAACGAAAATCGGTTTGGTCCACAACCGGTCGATGTCCATAACCGTTGATGGTCGGAGGTAATCGGTTGCGCGTGTTGCTATTTAAACCATCGAACAAAAATAAAAATAATAATAATATAATTGTGTAGTGCGCTCAGCGTGCCCAGCGTTGACCGAATCGAATTTCGAATGCGTCACAGTAATAATATTTTATATTAAACGTGCTGCTGTGTGCAGGAGGGCAGGCAATCTTCGTAAATACGTGACCGTGATTGTGTAGGTAATGCCTGTGAAATGTCGAAGTCGCTGCCACCGTAGTTGCGCCCAGCCCAGTTTACGGGAGGCATTATTTTCTTCGCGGATGTGAACCATAAATAATATTAGAATGGATAGGACATAAGAACTTATCGCAAGAGAATTTAGTGATACATTTTTAAGGTTATATGGGAAAAATATTGATATGATAATAAATAAATGATTATAATTAATAACATTAATGTAATAATTAACAATCTATATTATTCTATATTATAATTACAATTAATTAGGTACGCAAAGTTTAGAGTAATTTAAGTATTTAAATTTCCATTTTCTAGGCACAACAATCAAAATACATATTTGAAATTGACAAATATTGTAATATAGAATCAACTAGGTTAGGTTACACCTTAAATGTTAACATTGTATATCTGATGTAATACTAATAATTTTTTTTTTTTTTCAGAACAAAAATGCATACGTATACCAAAAAGTATATCGATAACTTGATGAAAAAAACTATGTTTAATGAATTTGAAGTTTCTTTGATTAAATTAAATAAAGAAGACATAGAAAATTGTAAATTGTAAGTTTATGTTTATATTTATGCTAGATTTTCCACCCGGCGTTGTCCGTGCCAAATATTTTTTTTATTAAAATATTTGTAAGCATTGTACCATATTCCTACCAACTACTATAATAGTAATTAATAGAAAACCTATAAATAAACAAAACAAAAATATTCTTTATTCGTGAGTTTTACCTTTAAGTTATCTAGGTTTAGTGGATGAAAAAATGAACTATTAACGTTTGATGCTTTTACCAACGAATATTTTTCATTTTTATTGTATTTATGAGTGGGTAATAGTGATAATACAAATACTGCATTTTAAACAGAAATCAAACTGAAGCTGTACTTTTCTAAACTTAACGTACTTCATTCGAAATTTTAAATACTAAAAACGTTAAATTTATTATTTTGATAAAATAACGATTAATACAAAAAATATGTTCACCCCAATGGTTAGTTCTGAAAGTATTTTTTCATAATTTAAGAAGTAATAATATATATAGAGTACATTAATGTATGAACATATATTATTTTGACTAAACCATATCTTAAATACGAGTAGTAGAACGGGTAGACTGTAAACTACGTTATAGAATTTCAACTAATCTATTAGCATAATATGTTTTGGTTAAATTTTCGAACAATTTGAAATATTTCTGATAAGTTAGATTAATATGTAATTTATAATTTAAATAAATAATTGTGTATAACCCTTAGAGTAACTACAAATAATACATTTTTGAATACAAGAATATTATGAATAATAATGTGACATTTCTTTAAAAACACTAATTTATATTTATAATTTTAAATAATTTTAGGAGCTTGATTAAAAATAAAGATAATATACCCAAAGAAGAAAGTATAGACGATGAACCCGCTGAAAAAAAACAGAATTCGAGTACAAATGGAATAGATGTTTTTAAATCGGTATTATCTAGAGAGACTGAAACTCGTACATTTGAATCACAATTGAATTCTTCATTAAAACCCATTAAGGAAATTGCTTCTACCAGTATTGAGAAATTACCTACAGGTATTGATTGCGATGAATCTACTAAATCTGAAAATTTTTCAGCTAAAAATGTAAGGCCAAGGATCAACGTAATTGATGCTAGGAAAATGATGGAAAAAGATAAATACATAAATTGGATGAACTCTTTATATAAATCTTTAGCTATAAAACCCAAACGTATAACAAATGGCAAGACCAATTTAGCAGTTACTAAACCCTCTACAAGCAAACTTAATACTTCTTCACATAGTACCAAAGTAAATAAACTTAAATACCCTTTGAATACCAAAAATCATGTAAGAGAGGATTTATTTGAAATTGAAAAAATATTTAAAAAGTATTTTGGAATATCCGTGCTAGATACTGTTATAATTGTTGCAAATATAGTGAACATAATTTCAATATCTAACAAGCATTTCAAAGAACGAATGGATGAATCTATTAAGAAAATATCTGAAGCTGAAAAACTTAAAGAAAGATGTAAAGCCAATCATTTACACGAAATGCATAAAAAAATTCTAGAAACAAAGTTGAAAACTAATTTTGTATACATCATATCATCTTTTGCAGAATCAGAATTTGATTTAGCATTTAAAATGCTTTTTTTAAGTATATTGACTGTACTTCGAGCTTTGGATCAGCCAAAATATGGAAAAGGTCGCATCTTCAACAATTTGTTACTCACATTATCGACCAGTTTGAAAAACAGTGCATATAACCATCCCAAAATGTTTTCAATGTTCCGGGCAAAGACATTTCGATCTGACTGCATTGAAATAATAAGTTTAATTGAAGATAGTCGGGATAGTGACCCTGGAATCGTCATTCGCATGCCATTATTTTTTGTAACATCAGTAGACTGTCAGCGATATTTTAAAGCAGCTACTGATACTGTCACCGGTAAATTGAACGAAAACCTGGAATTATTAATCGATAATGCAACTCTTCAATGTTCCATAAATTCAAATTTTAAAGATTTTGTGGATTCTTCAACTGTAGAACATTCAAATTGTAAATTGCCGGTAACAGAAACTATTCAAAGCCCTATCAACTCTGATATTATAACTGAATCAACGTTCCGGTTCAAAAATCAAAACCAGTAAGTTTTTTGTACATCTAACTACTGATATGGAACATTTAGTTGCCATAAAATATTTGATTTAGACAGAATTTTAGTATGTTTAGACACCTAAATGAGAATTTGTATCTTAACTATTTTTAATTTTATTCTCACCCTTCACCCAACTGGTTGTCATGGACGCCGATTACATTGTAACTATATGATCTATATACATTCAATATAAAATATGATTAACATTTCAATAGTTTCTAGTATATTTTTATAGTGCCCAATAGTAATAATATTATATCATTGCCTAGTAACCGTTATCATTGTCTTACAATATGAGGCAACGGCCATTATTAATATAGTACTTTTATTATTTATTTTGTATAAATTAGCGTGTTGTTGGGGGTTAAGGTTTGTTTGTGGGAGGGTGTTGGTTGGTTTCTAGATAACTCGTGGCGAGGATTCATTGCTAAACATCTGGATGGTCTCCCATCGGGGAGCTAGTGACGCTGGACGATTCTTAATCGCACACATTCGTCACTATGGCCAACAATCGTGCCACATCAGGTCCCATTATTATTTTGCTATTATTATTTTTTTGCATACTTAATTTCTTTGTCATTATGATTGAAAATGTTGGATGCTGATTTGTAAACACACCTGTTTGTTTGTCTTATACGATATTGGATATATCCTTGTTTCCTTGAAGTAATATTTGTATCTGCTGCTTCCAAAAGTGAAACACTTTTTGGAAATATTCAATTAGAATTTCTAATATAAGCTATAAAAATAATTGCTTCTATGAATTTCTTACTGAAAAATAATTTATAAAATTAGTAAAATTTCTTATGGGTAATAATAGCATGAAAATAGAATTTTGAAATTTTATCATGTATCGAAGATTGATTAATGGGATTTCGTTAATTAACAGCTGAATATCAAACATCGTAAAAATGTTAAATTCAAATACTGATAGAAATTAATTTTACTTTTATGTAAACTTTTTTTTTTTTTTTGTTTAAGATAGGAAAACTTCTTGGCGAGCTTTCTAATGTTAGCTATGAAAAGAAAATTTTTATGAATAATTTTTAATAAATTATTAATAATTTGCAAATTTTCGGGATGTTTATGAATTTTGTCAACATTTGAAATTTTGATAAATATAAACAATAATCGTGTCTATGTATCATTAATTTCCATTTTTTTTTGTTTTCCCAACGCTTCAATTATTTTTTAATTTTACTCTCCTAAAAGTACTTGGATTTGCTTTTTTATCAGAAAAGATGCTGATGTCAAAAATGTAAACATTTTTACTTCCTCTAAATGTTGATGACAGATGGAAAAAACTAGTGATGGGCACTATCGAATAATCACTATCGAACTATTCGAACTATTCGATAGTCATTCCAAAACTATTCGAATAGTTATTCATTCGAATAGTACGAATAGTTTCTTTTTAGAGTTTTAGACCATTACATTTTTTTTCATTATTTTTTTTCTAAGTGAATTTAAAATTATCAAATAAAAAATTCGTAATAGAGTATTTACTATTTAAACAAATATGAAGTAATATAATCATGTTATATTACATTTGAAATATTATAATCAATAGTCTATTTAAATATTTAAAATAAAATGTTTACCTAACTAGTTGTAAAAAATATTTTAGTTTCCTAAAAATAAAATAATCTAATTATTTTGAATGGTTTTTTTAATGATAAATTAAAAAGTATTTGAACCAAAATGTGACTAGCTTAATTCGAATAGTCTTCCGAACTATTCGATAGTTTATCAACCTATTCGATAGTTTTTATTTAAAAACTATTATTCGGTTATGTAAAAAACATTCGAATAGATATTCGATAGTTTATTCAAACTATCGAATACTATTCGATAGTGTAAACTATTCGGTAGTGCCCATCACTAGAAAAAACACACACATCATACTTCGTAATACCTATAGGCTAATAGACCGTCATCATTCATTATCGTTTTTCGTTAGCAATATTTTATCATTGAATTCAAATTTAACACATAATATTTAACAGTGACTTACTCAATGCTGAGGCATATTCGAAAACTACTGTATAGCAGAGTGGTTACCCACTTTCCCCTTTTCTTTGATCTGAGTACACATTATTATTTGATCTTTTATCAAAATCGATTTTGTTATTCATAAATATTATTCATAGCCCATTGGACTTTTTCCCACCACTGATATTACTATTTATTATACATAATGTATTTTTCAAAATATTTAGACTAATTTTAAACTGTTATCGCTTATTCCATGAACCTATTCACACCAGCCAATAATACCTACATTGGTATTGACTTATAAGCTAATAACATTTAGTAACATTATATGAAATGATTAATATATAATATATTATATGATTTGTTTTTGGCAAAATTATGTCACCCACTGTATAACTAATTCATAAATCAATTACTTATAGCACTTATAATTTTGTAATAAAATGTCCTTACTACTTAGGATTATAGGATGACAGACCATCTCCGCTTAGAATCGTTTTTTGTATGCAATAGTTGATCATTGGATTCAAATTGAACATATTGGTACCTACATTAAAGTCAACTGTTTAGTTTTGAGGTGAACACTACACCTTCTATACGCAGCATACACGTCAATGTCTTCTCAGGTTTTTAGTGTTCTAAAATGTGTTAGCTTTATATACCCACCTGTTAGTTACTGTTACATAGTTCAAGTTGCCTAACTTATTAATTTTTGGTAGGCAATACAATAGTATTATTATTTAATACGTATTCTATTGTATAGTAAGTAGGTATAGATAGGTACCTATAGAATCTTGGTGGATATAGAATCTTCCCAAATTCAGTTTTAGTTAAAATATCAATCAATGTTTTTAAGTTTTATGTTATACATAGTTATGTGTATACAATTTTAGTAGGTAACTTTAATTATCTATTTCTTTAATAGTCAGATTAATTTTGATGAAGTAGCAGAGGTTAAAATACGTTTTATAATTATTAACTAAATCCCAGGCTTTAAAAATTAATAACTCTTAACATTATAATGCATTCAAACTCAAAAATCCATACTACTTCTTACAAGTATTCTTACTTATTCCTTATCGCTCCATTGGTTATATTTAGTGTAGTTATAATTATAATTCCAGTATTAATTAATTCTGTCATATTTTTAGACTAATACCTGTGCTAAATGGTAATAAGGTCCAAACCATTGGTAATGCTGGAGAAAAACCGTCTATTGTAACGACCCAGCCATTAAATAACTTCTATGGTTCATTTTCTTCTTCGCTACCAAGAAAAATGTCTGCATCGTCTAGTTCTACAATGATACCAATAAAAAAATACACAGTTGTTACGCCAATTATTTTAAATAGTCCTTTGTTCTTGCATCAAACAGCATCATCGTCAGATACTGAAACAACAGTATCAAAGAGAACATTTTTGACGCCCAACACATCAATTCAGAATATAAAAACAGAACCAAAAAGCACTCCTAATATAATTAAAGGCAACACTATTATAATTGATGAAAAAGCATATAAAATAGTTAGTGGAACGAGAACAGCAGCCATTGGTACTAATTTATCTGAGAAACGATCGTCAACCAATATTATCATGGTAAGTACAATTCATCAATATATAATTTTTATTAACGCTTAAAAATACTTATTTATAACATAATATTAGATTGTACATAGATGGTTTTTAGAAAGTTGTGTTATAACTATTGTTGTGTTATAAATATTTAAGCAATTTATATAACATGTTATAGTGCTAAACAAATATTTATTGTTTTATTTAATGTTTGTAGTTTTGCTTTGTCACTTTTTTTTTATAAATATTTATACTAAAAAATAGTGATAGCCTTAAACTTTTAACTGACTAAAAACCAATTTTTTTTTTTTTAATGGTTTGGTCAAAATGCAATGTAAATTGTGTGTTTCTCAATATTTTTCCTCTTCAAACAAAATCCACAAATATGTTATTGTTTAGAATTAACCATAAAAACAAAAACCTTATAAGAAATTAGTCAGAAACAAAATATGTGAAATCAGCCCAAAAATATATTCATATTAAAAATCATACCATTAAGGATATATTAGGGTATTTATATTATGGTCCTGTGAAGTCATTGGCTGGACTAGAGTTAATTGCCTATCTTACACGATTTTGCTCAATTTACAAAATAATTTTACACTATTGTTAAAACTAGATATTAAATATTAAAAATACTAAAATAGAAAATAGCCTATTTTTCTTAGAATTGAACATTCTTTCAAGTGATTTTTTTGGGGTTTTGTGATTCTTTAATTTACTCACCAAATTATTTAAATTGATGACCTACGAATGAGTTTGTTGGCTACCGACTATCTAATATTCAGTTTACTATATTTTTAATCCATAAAATGATAATAACCTATTATATTTTCATTATAACCTAATAGTTTCTATTTTTCTTTAGATTAGGATCGCCCTTTTTTCCTATAAATTGTTTAGCTCAAGCCTTTTTTGAAAATTATGAAGTATCTGAATCAAAATTCGAATGAGTAGTTTTTGAATTTTTTAACTTTGTGTACTAAGAATATTACGTCTATGAAATTTGTTTGGAAGATTTGAGTCAATTATGATATACAAATTATAGTTATTAATATTAATCTATTATCATTTTATTTTTTACAAAACTTGTATATATTTAATCAGTTTTAGATTAAACGTTACATACATTTTATGGATACATGTCAATAGATAGTGGTCAATTGATGGTGTACGACAGTTGATATTGTCATGATTTTTAATGTTTTTTCTTAATTTTTTTAATTCTGATTAAATATAAGACCTAATAAATAATTCACAAATAATTTATTTCAATAATTAAAATAATAATAACATGTTTTCACAAATA
This sequence comes from Sitobion miscanthi, assembly GCA_008086715.1. Classification (NCBI taxonomy): domain Eukaryota; kingdom Metazoa; phylum Arthropoda; class Insecta; order Hemiptera; family Aphididae; genus Sitobion; species Sitobion miscanthi. The sequence continues at coordinate 19,178,639 of CM017801.1, read as the reverse complement.
AACTTTAACAAAGTTGTCAACAATTAAAAATATAATATAATAGTGCCTAGTAAAAATAATTAAACTTAGAGTTGAAAATTATGCGCAACCCCTCGTAAATAATCTTCTATTGTAAAAAACATATTTATGAACTTATATATACAAGGTGTAACAGAAAGAACTGACAAAAAAAAAAGAAAAATTATGCTACTTAAAGTCTTAAACATATGACAACAATTTATAAAATGATATTATTAGTAAATAGTTTTAAGAATATGCCCATGTTAACAAATTTCCAAAAATAATATTTTTAAAAAAGTTAGTGTGTTCCAAATTATTTTAATCAAAAAATATTGATATTAAATTAAATTAAATTTTTTTATTTTCATTATTAAAAAATAAAAATAATTTTTATTTTATTATACGTGTAGTGCAAGTGGCTATAAATTATATATATATATAAAAAAAAAAATTTCAAAATATTAGAATAAAAGTTATTCCGAAAGTCAGTTTTTTCAGTTACACTGTATACATACACTTTATAGGTACATTTTAATAATTCAGAAAATATTAATGTCAATTTTAATTTAGAGACTTTTAACTTAAAAGTAATTATAATTTTAATATTCTAAAAACATTTTTGTTTTAAATTTTTTTAGTGCTTCGTGAATAATTGTAAAAAATCCGCAACAATAATGTGCAGTAAATGTAGAGTTGTGAAATACTGTTCTATGAGCTGCCAAGTAAGAATATTTGAATATATTTGTTAAATAACTAAATTATTGTTGTTAAATATTTGTTTCCCTTATTTTAGCGACAACACTGGTTAGCTAATCATATAACTGAATGTGATCAGCTGATAAGATTAAACCAGACTCTACCCCAAACTGTCCATCGCCTATAAAAATAATTGCAATATGGTATATTAAAAAAAATTAAAACCCTTATATACCTATAGGATTATACATTTTTATTATTTTTTTTTTTTAATACTCTGGTATTCATTATTTAAATTATCCGGTGGTCTTTATAAATAAGTTTAAAAGTCATCACAAAACAAGTTTGCTTAGATTTAAAGTATATCAATATCTATGAACTATGGTGTGGGTCTCACACTTTAACACTAATATTTTTTAATGAGAAACAGGCGTTTGAAAATATTAGTGTGACGGCATAGAGCTGAAGTCTGAACGGCGTATAATTACATGTAAAATTATCTAGATTAATACAAAAATTATTTAAGTTGTTAATGAAAATAATAATTTTTATTTTTTAATGTAACCTTAAGTGTTTTTGTGTGTCTATGATAGGTACTGTGTGATTATAATTTTTATATATTTTCTAGTTTTTTTTATAGTAGATAAAACTATTTTAGTAAATGTTATACAATTTGTACGAAAATTAAACGAAAATACGACGTAAGTTACGAATTCAATAATTTTACTTAATTATAATTTATAATATGTACCTATACAATGAAAAGATTTATTCAATTTTAAACCATACCATCGTCTAAGCACATCAGTTCTCGTTAAATAATAATTTTTTAACTTCAGATTTTTACCAAAACGTTTTTCATTATTTTGACTACCTACAATAATACACAAATTAAGAGGACGTCTCACCCGCATATGTTGTCTCCGTCTTACAAGTGCGAAACATGGCAAATTATAAAATTTTAAAGTAAGATTATTTTCTAGGCAATTTCATGGGCTTTTTCTTATATTTTTATTTTGAAGCGAGTTATGAGTATTTTAAAATTGTAAATTGTTTGTACATCTTAAAATACTCAATTACGCACTTGTAAGACGGAGACAAAATATGCGGGTGGTGCGACCTTTTAATTTAAAATGTTAAAAAAAATTGTGTTTTGATGTTTTTTAACAATTATACTAAATATTATAAATTATAAATACTGAACACGTTGATGGAGTTATTTCCAATAAAGTGGCTCTTGTCTGGGTTTTTCATTAGTTAATATTACAGTTGATTACTATTATGTTTAATCTAATATTAATGTTACTACATAGTTTTAGCATTAAGAATTTTTATGTTTTTTTTTTTTTTAATAGTTACACAGTCATTGTTTGTTTTTCCCAGGTAGGGAGAACCAAAATAAATAAGTAATTTTTGGTATTTATATATTATTTGTTTGTTTCTTGATAATATACTCTATGTTAGGAAACAAATAAAAAAAAAGTTATTTTGCAGAAAGGGAGTAAAATGTGCCTTTGGTACTGATCCTACTATGGTAGGTTCAGAAAACTTACGAAAATAAAAGAAAAAATGCTATGTATAACTATATATGTATGTTATATAAATGTATATTAACTATTTGACTCATCAGTGTAACTGTATTTAGTAATAAAATAAATAATTTTGTATTAATATATGTTTCTTAACTTTTTGATTTAATACATAATAAAATTGCTAATGAATTTTATTGAAGATAATCCTTTGTGCAATTTATTGAATTAATTATTGATTTTCAAAAATAAAGCATGACAATAAGTCATAACTATGATAGTTGGATTAGAAATAAATTCTTTCAGAAATAATACATTGAGCGATTTTATAAAATAATTGATTGTGGATTAATATACCTTTTAGGATTCATCCTGCTGTTATGGATTTTACACACAACACGAATAAAAAGGTACGCGCCAATTTAATACTAAAATAATTAATGTATTTATAATAAAATCGGTAATTTAAAATTATAAGTATAGCCATCATAAAAAAAACAGGTATGCCATTAACAATAGAATATGAATTTGAATCTTGTTTGATATAGCCACTTTTTCCTATGTGTTGAGAATATTACTTTTCTATTTCTTTTCACTGACACTGTATATCATGTGGAGAATAGTAATATGGCGAATATGCGTATTACAAAGCATATCTCTTTTCTTCATCACGAGTATAACTACAATGTTGATCTATCACTGGTAATACTACGACTGAATGACTCCCTTGTGAATTCTTGAATGATCCGTAACTGGTCATCTTCTGATAATCCTTCTTTTGTTATGATTTTTATCTAGATTTCTGAGTATCGAAATATATAGCACAGCTAGGGACGTTTTCCTCATTGTGTCGTTTCCGACCACCCGCTAGTGGACAAGCAAGTCGATTTATTTTCCGCTCTATGTACATTTTCTTAAGGTTCTGATGGCTTTTAAAGAGATCTGTGTATATCTGCCAAAACATTTTTGTAATAATGAGATAGAGCATGTTTCTGTCTTCTATTTCTAGTGACGCTACATCTATAACCTTATTCTGTAATCTACGCAGATATTACACGTTGCCAATTTTTCTTCTCATTCGAATCAGAATAATGAGCCTCACAACCTCTGTATGATAGTAGATATAGGTCAATTCCACAAGCTTTTAACCATAACTTCATGTGACCTTCATCATTAGAAAAACTAAAATAAAACGAATAAGTAGTAAAACTACTTAAAAAGTATTAAAACATATATTTTAAGAAAATATATTCTTATAAAACTAACGACGAGTAATTAATCTTGATGAATATAAAATTTATATTGGATAAAACAAAGGCAATTTAATCAATAAGGCTCTTTTATTCAATTTAGATTTTTTAATTAATTAAGGTGTTTTACCTAACTGTTTTTTATTCAATTTGAACTTTTTTTATCTAATTAGGATTTTTTATTCAAAAAGGCTTTTAATCCAATTAAAATTTTTTATTCAACAAGTCTTTTTTTTTTTTTTTAAAATGTCGTTTATTTATGAAAATTTACAATCTCTAGAAAATGGAACAATAAGTAAATGTGAGTAGTAATTAAAAATGGCGATGAGGAAAGTACAATAAGTAGAAGTTTCACATTAGAAATTCCTACGTGGAAGGTAATTTAGCGAGAAATAGTAATATACATGATTGAGATTAATGTGCGTTGAGAAGATCTCTGGGCAATTCACGTTTGAGGCGTCTGGCTGGATTGTCTGATATGAAGTTGAGCGATGAGGGGGTTTGAGTGATGTTGTTCCATACTGGAGTGCAGGCGAAGATACAATTTGATAGCTGTTTGTTTGATGGTGGGGATTTGGAGGTCATTATGAAGAGCAACATTTGTGATAGTAGGCCTTGGGGAGTATAATAAATATATACATTACCAGTGGTTAGCACCACGGCGAAGTAGACGTCACGGCGATCACAAACAACTTTGCAAGTTTTATTGGATTTTTATTCAACTTACCATTTTTTTTATCCAATTTAAATTTTATATTCAATTAGACTTTTATTTGACCTAATTGGATAAAAAAAAATGGAAAGCTGAATAAAAATAGATAAGACTTGTTGAATAAAAAATCTGAATTAGATAAAAAAGTCCAATTTGAATAAAAAACATAGTTAAATAAAAACCATGTTTTACTAAAAAATCTAAATTGAATAAAAGAGCCTTGTTGATTAAAAAATCTTTATTGGATAAACAATTAGATTGTTAGTTCAATTTAGATTTTATTATTCAATTTGGGTAAAAAACCTAAAAAACAAAAAATAAAAATTCAACAAGGCTTTTTATCCATTTAAGATTTTTTATTCTACAAGGCTTTATATCCAATTTAGATTTTTATTCAATTTGCCTTTTCTATCCAATTTCAGTTTTTTATTCAACAAGATTTTTTTATCCAATTCAAGTTTTTTATTCAAAAAGACTTTTATTTAGATTTTGTTTATTAAATAGATTTTTAGTAAAAACCACAATCTTCATCGAATTAATAAAATAATAATTATAAATATACATTAATTTTTCAGCCAGTAATATCAATCATTTTTATGGTTCAATCTTATTCATAGTTTTTAAGATTAATTTTTCACTATTGAAATTAATTCGAGATAAATTGCAATTTTTATTAAAAAATCTAAATTTGAAAAAAAGTGGAAAGTTGAATAATAAATCTAATTCTAAAAAAGACCTTGAATTAAAAATCAAGATAAAAAGTCTAGCTTATTAAAAACGTAATTCAATAGAAACAATTTTAATTGCATAAAAAGTCTTGTTGAATAAAAATATAAATTGGATAACAAAAATTGATTTCCAAATCATTTATTAGTCAAATTAAATCATTCACTCATTTTCAATCATTCAAACAAATCGATTTTTATATTTTTCTATAACTTAAAAACTCAATTCGGTAAATACTTTAAATTTTCACCAACATTTTAAATTAACATTTACAAGGCATAGCTTTTAAAATATTTCGCAAGTTTTTTATCTGTATTTACTTTTAGGCAATTCGAAATATGAAATTATGTTCAACCAACAACCTAGAAATTATAAAATCCATCGTCTTTGATCAACTTATCCTTATAAGTTACGACACCTTCAATAATAACTTCACGTGATAATACTTCTTTTTGGCATTTTTGCATTAATAAAACGACAAAATTATATGCATATGGTACCTACTAGGAGATTGAATGTGGAGTGAATTATTTTTGATAGCTAGTCACGTTTCGTTGTTTTAATAAATCAATGAGTAAAATTAATATACTTTTTTTTATCATTAAATAAATAACAATGGAGTACCTAAATGTACCAATATAATACAAAAATATATTTAATTTAAACTAATTAATTTGACACGTCTACTTGCACCGTAAATCATTAATAAAGTCAATCAAATTTATTATTTTATTAAATTTCTCTAAATACGTCAGTATCCCATAAAGCCTTTTGAAATAATAATATTATAACAACATTTTAATAATATTATAATTACGAATAATATTATTATAATGCTATAATAATATATTTTTAGTCAAACATTTGCGTATACGTCAATAAGGTACAATATATAATAACGTTTCCTCTGAATATCTAGCATAGATACTATTATTGTTAAGTGTTCAATGTTATACGTTCCTATTATTATAAATATCTATAAACTATTCGTAAACACTACTAAGTCTTAGTAAGTAGGTAGTTATATCAAATAAACAGTATATAGTGAAACTTCCCTTTACGGAGTTTCTCTAAATAGAGGACAACTCCCAATAGCGAAATTGTTTTGTAAATCAACTCCAAAATGTCTACAAACTGAACCCTGAACCCTCTGAATAGCGGACAGAATTTCGGTAACCGAGAGTGTCCGGTATTTAGAGGTTTCGCTGTATACAATTAATTTATCCTTAGTTGTAATACTCTAAAGTCTAAACTCTAATCAATTGTTGTTCAACAGAAGCTATTACATTTTACAATTCTAATCACTATAGTACCTACTTAACATTAGTATCCAATATTATTTTTCTGATAAATATGCATATAATATTTTGTAGGTACTGATAAATGATAAATATATAATATTTACATTGCAGCATTATAAATTATAAATTATAGTTATCATGTATAAACATTAAACATATTATATGATTTTATATGAGTAATATTTAATAACATGATTAGTAGCTGTTAATTGTTATTCCGTCTTCGGTGTCGTTCCATCAGTCGACAGTCACATGCCGGTATCGTGTACCTACCTATTCATGGATTTTGTTTGTACATATTTTTCAAATTAATATACGATTTTACTAAAATTCATTTCTAATTAGGTATTGCTTGTAAAACGACAGGAAACTTCTTATAATTTTAAAAATAACAGTTTTTTTTTTTATAACGAGAAAGTTATTTTTCTATTTGACAAGTAAAGCGATTTCATTCCAATTTTATTATAGTAATGAGCACAATAAAATTATTACATTTATCTCTAAGTTATAAGTAATTAATTACTTAATTACTTTAACCGACACTGCAATATACTGTTTGTTGAGTTACCGATGAGAATACATATAATTTCTAATTTAAAATAAAGCAACTTGATTGTTATTACATCTCTAACTATAAAGCAGAGACCCATGTGTCGCTCCTTTGTCGATTTTTTGTATTAGCGTAAGAGATGGCCAATGAAAAAATTCGATGGGCGGTCTCCCAGGTCTCTGCTTTGTTATATATATCAGAAAAAAAAGGTATATTTACGAAAAACTTAGAAATTATAAGTTTGAAGATATAATAGAAAATATTATCAGAAAAAACGTCGAGTAGGTATTACTATAGACAGGCATAAATATGGCTTCCTTATATTGGTATTTATATATTTGATTTGGCATAAATAAACACGATATAGCCACTGCATCGGTCTGTAGGTAGGTACATGTATAAATTATAATAAATAATAAATGTATAAATATTAATTATATAATAAAATATCCTAGCTTGAGTCGACTATACTATAGGTATGTTTAATCATCAGCATAAAATCAAATTAATAACTAACCTACATGTATACTATGTAGACAGTGCCTACTTAATATATTACAGTTTTTAGGTGACTTGATTGGTTGAGGTGATTTGCTAATTAGACATTTTATGTAGAATACAAATACTGCTGCAGATACTATATAACACAATATTAATACATATAAGTGTATAACATAATATTATAAAAATGCAATATTGATGTTAAAGTTTAGGTACCTAATATAATTGTATATTGCACATGAGTATATTTTATTGGTTTACAATTTGTGTAACAATTAGGAGGATTAATAAATAGAGCATAATATTCCTTGATTTTCACTTCTATTTTATTTTTAGATAATAAGTTCTACCATTGGTATACCTACTGACGTTACAGCTGTGTATTGCTTAACGTAATCATGACTCTGAATTCTGAATAAAATAAAAATAATGTACCTACCTACTCTTGGAGCACTAATCTAATTTTAGTAACCAACTTCCCTGTTAATTGTTATATGATATACATGTAATACATAAATTGTATGATATGCTTACTTTAGAATTATACCCATAGATGTGTTAAGTATTGTAATGATATGCTCACATACCATTATTATAAATTAAATAAAATTTTATTGAGTAATAAAATAACGTCCAGACTGTCGCTTGTAGAAATCGAACATCCCTAATAAAACCGTTTTCATCGACAAATAAGTATAATATCCATTATGCGATCACGAACTAAGAAGTCGGCACGTACCGGCGTCCAGTGGGACACAGGGCGTGCGGAGTTCTTATATGCCGCCAGAGAAAATGTACGGTAAAAAGGTCCTTGCCGCCGAAGAGAAATTTAGTTCGGGGAAGTGTAAAAAGCCTTTGATAAATACCGCCTACTTCTCTCTGGTCGGCATATCCGTGTCGTCCCTTAAAGCAGTGCATGAGCACCCATCTTCAGTGCATGAGCACCTATCTCCAGTGCATGAGCACCTATCACCAGAGTAACAACCTCTCAAGTACCAGAAACCGATTTCGACGAGCGACAACTGGACTCCTTATGCGAGCAATAATCAGTGCGTTCTTTAATTCAATTTTGTGTATTTGAAGTTTTACCTTATTTCATTTAAAAACCTAAAACTCCTACAATATCATACAGAAACAACTGCGAATCAGGTAAGGCATTTAATATAATATTTTATATTGATTGCAGTTATAAAATTATACATGCTTTTTACATAAAATTATATTGTACAGTGTATTTGATATAATTCTCGAATACACGATCTCGAGAGCCCTCCGAACACCTGGAGGAAGGTAATAGCTTATATTTAATATCCCAACCTTCAGATTTTAATATAAGTATCGACAGGAGTCGTACTTATATTATATATTTCTTTTCTGATTAAAATATAATTATCGACAGGCGTCCTAATTATATTTTTGTTTCATTTTTAAGTTATTACAAAGTGGCGCCCAACAAAAGTTCAGTTTATTCAGATAAATAAACTGAGAATTGATCAAATACATTTTACAAAATTATATTAGCTATATAAAGTTATATTAATTTACTATTAATTTTAAGAATTATTAAAAAAAAAAAAAACTAATTATCAATACAAAAAATAATAAATAAATATATTCATAAGATTATTTTGTTTAATTTAAAAAAAAAAAAAAATATTACATTTATAATATAACATTATAGTATATTAATAATAATTGATATTATTCAATTTTTAGAGTAAATACTTATTACTATTTATTTAAAAAAAAAAGAAAGCTAAGACTTAATTATTTTAGATAAAACAAAATTCACTTATTTGATAACTTAAACTAAAATCCAATAAAAAATATATACAAAAAATAATAAATATATGTTATTTTTACATATAATACTATACACAACATACATTAGGTATTGTTAATTATTATAATAAGAAAACAAATTAAAATTTTCTTTTTTTTTTTTATCTCCTTCTCTTTCAGTAAAACAAAAATTTATTCATTTAATAAACTGATTTATAACTAATTTAAGTGTTAAGTAAAAATGTATACCTAGTTCAAATATTACAATTCATAATTGCTTCATTAAACCAAAAACATTATAATTATATATTATATACATACATTATCATACACATACTATTATTTCGAGATTTTATTAATTTAACCTTAAAAGAAATTAACAAAAATAACACAATTATTTAGTATATATATACAGATATAGTTCGTTATAAGAAAACAAATCATAATCAATCACCGCTAATACAAATAATTATTTGTCACATTTTTTGTATCAGTATAAATAAAATCCAATTAGTTTTAATCTGCAACTTTTCAATTAACAAAAAAATCTAGACAAAATTCTCCATAAATAAATTTTTGTATTAGTATATTATTTTTTCTAATATATTTAATAATAATTCTCACACATGCAAAAATCCGACCAAACCCATCAGGATAATTTTAAATTCCCAGATATCGACTTTACCGCTATCTCAACAAGTTGGATAAATAAATGCAATAAAGAAAAATTAATTATCGAATTATCTAGAAGACATCTAATAACAACTGGTTTAGTCCCAGAACTAAAAGCTAGGCTACAAAAATACTTAAAGGGGGAAGCCATTTCAAACGATTTCGATACACAAATAACTAATATAACATTTATATCGGAACCAATTGACAAAGATAACAGTAACATAATAAAACACAACATGACTGACAATAAAAAACCATATTTCAAACCAAGCAATTTCTCAGGTTCGATTTCTGAAAACATTGACACTTTTCTAAAAAAATATGACAGAGCTGCCATCATAAACGGTTGGACTGAAGCCGAAATAACTCAATATATCCCTGTATTTTTGGAAAGTTCTGCCCTCACTTTTTATGATAACTAGGGAACGGATTTAAATGCTCTAAAAAACAAGAAAAATGCCTTAAAAAAATACGATTTAATGCCTTAAAAAAATGCTTTGACATCAAAAAATGCACTAAAAAAATGCCCTAAAAAACTTTAAAAATGGGTTTATATTCAATAAAAACAACATTTTGAATTTAAAACTTATAAAAAACACATTATTATGAAAAATCTAATAAAAAATATTTAAATACAATACAAACTTAATTAATTAACTTTCAATTATCTTCTGTCCATCTTCTTTATACCCTAAAAAATTTAAAATTTAATAGGTATACCATTTAGATAGGTATATTCGTTATACTTTTACCTTTTACCATTTAGGTATTTTATTTTTTTTTAGAATGAATGTGGAAAAAATGTTGAAAAAATTACTTAAAAACCACAAAATGCACTTAAAATTTCAAAAATGCTCTAAAAATGCATTTAAGTCTTAAAAATTCAAAAAATGCAAAAAAATGCAAAATAAAAGTTACATTTTTTAATTCTTTGGTGTATGAAATGAACTTTTTGCTTGGAAACCAATATTTTCGGACATTCAGAAAAAAATGCAATTTGCATTCAAATCCGTTCCCTAATGATAACATAATAGATAGTGGTGAAAACCTCAAATGGGCAGAGTTAGAAAAAAGATTCCGATTAGAATTCGAACCAATAGCACAGACCGATATGCTCCGATTAATGTTAAAAAAACGTAAACAGCTCCCAGACGAACACACGGTATCTTACATTAACGATGCTGAATCATTATGTAGGCGCATTGATAGTAAAATGTCACAAGAGGAAATGGTCCGCAATATAATGAAAGGCTTAAAACCCTCCATAGCACGATACATAGGAATAATGGGAAACCAAAATTTAACAGAATTAAAAAGTAATGTGCGGAAATATGAAATGGTTGAATTTATGATAACAGGTGACACTCCTAAAACTTCACTTGATTTCGAAACAGAAATAATAAAGTCTAAGTTCCAACAAATTAACTCAAATAAAATTGCAAAAGTAGATGAAATAGATAAATTACGCGAAGAAATAAATAGTTTAAAAATTACGTTTGACCAACTTAGAAACAACGAACAAAATAAACAACACCAAAATAACATAGAACGAAATAATCCAAACACATTTAACAATAAACAAAATCAAAACAAATTTAACAATCAACACTGGCGTACACAAGAACCTCAAACTTATAATACGTCATATAATAATACGCCATATAATTGGAACACAAATCCAACACAGCATAACCAATTATACCCCCCGTTAAACCCGATGAACAATGCTTCACAAATAAATTATTCACCATATAATTATAGGAGTTTAAATATTCAAAAAAAAAGTGCTCGATTTGCTCAAAAACTAATCACTCAGAAGATAAATGCTTTTTTAAAAATAAACCACGCCCATCGGTGTGTCAAATTTGTAATAAATTCGGGCATATTGCCAACAATTGCGATCTTTACCTCAACAAGTCAAAAAACTAAATGTTAGGTTAAACTCGGCTGATAATTGTTCACCTTTAATTACAGCATCCTCAAATCAACACATAAATAAAATTAATTGTACACCCGATGCCCTTTACATCGAAGCTAACTTTAATAATATCAATTTACCAATAACAGTTGACACGGGGGCAAACATATGTTGTATTAGGCAAGAATTATTACCTTCAGAATATACAATAGTGCCAAGCACTATACAATTATCAGGACCAGATAATAAACCGTTATGCGTGGTAGGGATAACAAAAATCAAAATTAAAATTAATAACTACAATTTTGATGTAGACACCTACGTCGTAAAAAATCTTTCTAGCGCAATAATATTAGGAAATAATTTTTTAATAAAAAACAATGCTTTGATCGATTTTAAAGACAATAATATTATCTTAAACAATAATTTAAACATTCAATTAAAAATTGATTATATAAACGCGATAAACTGTATAAAAAACACCAACAACATTATAGAACTAAAAGGTAGCATATTTAACTGCCCAGATAACTTCGCTATAGCCCACTGTATATCTGCAGACCTTAAAATGAACAAGGGTTTAGCGAATTTAATATGCAAAATATACGGTGATACCGGACCAAAACTTGCATTACAAGAAATAAGTGTAGGAAAAACCATACCCATAAACAGCAATAATAAAACTATATTTCATTTAATAACAAAAATGTTACATTACCATAAGCCCAAATACGAAGACCTGAAATCTTCAATCCATGACTTAAAAATCAAAGCCATGAAAATAAATATTTCAAAAATTGCAATGCCCACGTTAGCTTCGGGACTAGACAAACTAAATTGGTCCGTAGTAAAACAATCATTATATTCAGAATTCCAAAACACTAACATCGAAATACACATTTACCACAAAAATGACGAAAACATAACACAAAATGAACAGTCAAACGAACAACCTGACGTAATAAATAATATTCATAATTTTCTCGACAAAAGTAACAATATAGACGAAACAAAAATAAACGTCACACAACCCAAAGACAACGATCAAGCCTATAATATCTTCTCTAATTTCAAACCAGGAGAAAACGTACTTAGTGATAGGAATTGTGGGATATATGCCATTTGCAATGCTCTAAATGACCACAAAATTAATAAAATAACTTCAATATTAGATATATTACAATTATTAGGTTTAAACGAATTACCAGATTATTGGTGGTCAGACGAAGAATTAGCCGCAATCGTGCATTATTACAACCATGACACTTTTATATATAATGACAACGATAATACGGGCATAGTATATGGTTTCGGTAATAGACCACCCGTAGTACTTTATAACGTTAATAAAAATACTCATTGGATTCCAGGTACATTAACTTCAACAAAATCCAATAAAATTCCTAAGAATATAATTCATATACAAGAAATGCCGACACTCACCTCAATAAACAGCAAAATAAAATTAAATAAAACGATAAACGATAATAAAAACACAACAAATTATATAAATCAAATACAAATAATCCCGACTCAAAATTATATAAAAATAAATAAAGGATTAACAGAACCCTCCAACACACACACACATAGATCTCAGGTCTGCGAGTCCATTGAAAACACTAACAATAGAAAGGTCGAAGAGACCAATATCCCTAAAGAATTCGAAAGCATAAACTCTATAAAATCAAACACAAAACATTCGTTAACAGATTCCGAAGGCACACCCTTTTCTATCTCCCCAAAATTAAGTATAGCACAACACAACCAAGTTATTCAATTACTAACTGAATACAATCACATTTTTACTACAGACACTTCCAATATAAAAGCCGCTAATATTAAACCTTGCGAGATCAAAATGAAGCCGAATTATAAAGAACCAAAATTTAATGCACCCCATAGAGTATCACCACAACAACGGCAAGAATTAGAAAGTCAAATCGACAAACTCATAAAAGCAAACATAATAAAACCAGTAATTTCGAAATTTGCCGCCCCAGCTTTCCTTGTAAAGAAAAAAGAGATAGGTTCATATCGTTTAGTAGTATCCTACAAAGAACTTAATGATAGAGTAGAATGCGATCAATATCCATTACCCCGTACTGCCGACCTATTTAGAGCTCTAGAAGGAGCAAAATACGTTAGTTTCTTAGATTTAAATAGCGGTTATTTTCAAATTTCAGTCGAAGAAAAAGATCAATTCAAGCTCGCATTCACTTCTGTATTAGGTTTATTAACTTTCACGAGACTTCCGCAAGGCTTCAAAAATAGTAGCGCTATATTCCAAAGAGAATTAAATAAAACATTTTCACATATTTTGTACAAATCTATTATAATTTACATTGATGATTTAGTGTCTATGGCCATGACTTTGATCAGGCGATAATCAACTTACGTATAGCATTTGAAATTATTGATAAAACAAATTTTTCATTAAAAACAAAAAAATGTAATTTTTTTTACGACAAAATCGAATTATTAGGACATGAGATATCAACAATTGGTATACGGCCATTAAACAGAAATACAAAAGCAATCACTGAATTTAGTAGACCAAAAACAATAAAAGATGTTAGATCATTCATCCGCATGTGCTCATATTATAGGAAACATATTAAAGAATTTGCTAAAATTGCACACCCACTTACCGAATTAATAAAATTAGGCAAAAATAAAATAATTTTGCTTGACCAACACGAAGAAACATTTAATAAACTAAAAAATTGTTTAATTTCGAAGCCCCTCTTATTACATTTTGACGATGATAAACACGTATATCTAACAATAGACGCGTCTATATTGGGATTAGGAGCATGTATTGAACAATACGATGACACAAACGCACTACGCCCTGTAGGTTATGCATCTAGAAAATTATTAGATTCAGAAAAGACTTTCTTCGACTTTCTTCGACCACCCTCGAGTTGCTTGGTTTATGTTTTGGTGCACAATATTTTCGAGAATACTTATGGGGACGCAAATTTACAGTATTTTGTGACAACATAAGCTTACAATATTATAACAACCTAAAAATACCCTCCGCTAGAATTGCTAGGCTAACATTAAAATTATTAGACTTCGGTTTCGATATTAAATACATAAAAGGCAAAGAAAACAAAGTCGCTGACTCGCTATCAAGAAATGCAATTAGTAATATCAAATTTATGAATATCATTAATGACGATAACGACGCATTGACTAATTTACACGATATAAAAACACAACAAAAAAATGACCAATTCTGCAATAACATAATAAAAGCACTATCAAATATAGAAGTGCCCACTAACATAAGAAGAAAATCTAGACAATTTATATTACAAAATGAAATATTATATTATAAAAAATACACACCACCGAAAAGTTATAGCCCAATCCTCGTTATACCAAAAACATTAATTAATGAAATATTAAAATCTTATCACGACTCACCCACAGGTGGAGATACAGGCATATCACGCACTATTCATAAAATTCAAAATAAATATTATTGGCCTTCGTTACACAAAGACACTACTAATTTTATTAAATCTTGTGATAATTGTCAAATTAATAAAAAAATGAGCGGCAAACCAATAGGTCTATTACACCCCATACCAATAACAACAGGAAGACCATTAGATAGGGTAACATTTGATTACTTAGGACCCCTAGTGTCAAGCAACAAAAAACGATATATTCTAGTAGCCGCATGTAACACCACAAAATACATATTTACCAAAGCTGTTGAATCGGCTACAGCCGAAGCAACTGCCAAATTTTTAATAGAAATAGTATCGCGTTGGGGCTGCTTTAGAAACTTCGTCCGATCGAGGCACTCATTTCAGAAATAAATTAATCACTGATATATGTTCAAATTTGGGTATAAAACAAACTTTATCAACGAGTTATTCACCGCAGACACAGGGACTAGTTGAAAAAATTAATGGTGTATTAACAGGTTCATTAAAAAACTATTTAACAAATGGTGTTCAAATAAAATGGTCATATTTCTTACCGTACATAACATTAGCATACAATGCCACACCCCAAACTACCACCAAGTTTAGCCCGTTTTACCTAATGCACGGCTTTGAACCAATATTTCCTATAGATAACAAAATCATTCCCGAAAATATACCATATTATTTAAAACAATCACTAATAGAACTAAATAAAATAAAAAATAAAATACCACAGCAAATTCATGAAGCTCAAATAATTCAAAAAAAATATCATGATAAAACACATAAAGCAATAAATTATAACGTTAATGATTTAGTTATGATAAGTTTTCCATTCCTCGAAGTGGGAAAGTCTCCCAAACTAGGACCCATATACACAGGACCATTCAAAATAATAGAAAAGATCAACGATTTAAATTATAAAATAAAATTTACATTAAACAACAAAGAAATCGTCGACACTATACATGTACGGAGACTAAAACCATATTATAAAAGAGATTAAGTTAGGGCACTTTCTATTTTAACTTTTTAAATACTTACATAATTAATTTATAACACAGTAGACTCAGCCCACCAAAATGTAAATATATATAACATATATTTATTTTTTTTAATAATATGAACTGAATATTGATATATATATAAAATTATGGAAAATACATTACTAAGTTAAATTTAAGACTAGTGCATTATTATATACCTATATTTAAAGGTAGCACATTATTTATTATTATTGTGTATTACATTACCTCAATCACAAATTCATGAAATAAAACCATATATATATATATATATATATAACAATATTAGTCATAATAGGTAAATTATTATTATTCATTTTTTTTTTTATTATTAAATCTATATGTAATACGCTATATAACTTAATATCATTTATTTGTCATGTATTGCTTTATTTTATTCTTTGTTATACAGGTAAATATTACAAACACACATTAACAGTATATTGTTTCAGAGACCAAACCAAAACACCAAATCCCCCATAACTAAAAGTATACATAAATAATTAATAAATAAATATACAATAAAATACTACCCATAAAAAAAAAGAGAAACAACTTAACGCATAATACAATTTTACAAAAATGCAATCATTCAATACAAAATTAATATTCACATTAATTCTTATTCTAAAATGCAATCTCACACAAACGTTCATAGCCTACGACTGCGGGGGTCCACAAGTCAACATAAGTGCATTTAACAGCATAGACGTAGTGACTTTTGTAGACTTTTGTGAAAATCCAAAACCCACAGAAATACAATCCATACCTAAAATAAAATGATTACAGAAAATCGAAATACATTCACAACAATACAAAGCATGCCTAATTTCCATAGACTATTTAATAACAAGATGCTCCACATTTGAAGATGCGCAAATGGTAGAAGGGGGATTTTATTCTGAAATAATTGAATTAGCACACGCTAGATGTGAAGAATTACACCACAAATTAATTTATCAAACCCCGTTAGGAGGCATAATTTCGGGCATACGCATAAATGAAACATTCATTACATCACATACAAGTGGTGGGTCTCTAGACAGAAATGGCAACTGTATAGGAACAACGTTCACAAATTCCAGGGGCACATAGAACAATGTTATAGTTCAGGCTAAATATAATATTCATTTATCTGAGGTCACAGCTATGGCGAACACCAAAGAAAATATTTTAATTTTACCGACAGGGTCTAGACTAAAATTATCAGATTCCTATGGGCTTGACCAATACAAGGGGGAGATAATATGGACAAACGAAAATAAGACTGTAGTATATCAGAATACGACGTATTGTATGACGGACCAGCATCTATTGTCACAGCCGAAACTCGCAACAATTATAAAATTTAAACGTACGTTGTAGAGACAACCTACATAGCTTTTGCACTAAAAAAAGTATCTATGACATTCGCGTGCAATATCCCCGTCATTCAAACTGAAAATAATCAGTTACTAATCATATCCCACCCAATTTACGCAAATAGTTTCACTCCCAAACAAATTCAACCCTTTAATACTGACCTACTATCTTATATCAACACAAAATTTGTATATTTAGAATACACGATAAAAAGAACAGTGACCAAGCTTTACGAGGACCTCACAAAAAAACAGTGCAACTTTGAAAGACAGCTTCTCTTACAGAAACTCACCTTAGCTTCATATAGCCTTTCCGAATTCGCATACACCGTAGGGGAAGGACCCGGGTATATAGCCATAAAAAATGGGGAAATCATATACTTCCAAAAATGTAAGCCCGTTAATGTGGAGATATCTGTACAAACTTCATGCTTCAATGAATTACCGGTATTGTACAACAATAAAACGCTATTCATGACCCCAAAATCACACATACTTCAAACTTACGGAACGCAGATAGACTGCAATGAATATTTGCCACCCGCATTTCAAAAAAATGGAAAATGGTTTTCATTAACACCAAAGCCCCATAAAGTAAATAATCCACAAACACTAAAACCAGATACCACACTAAGTTGGTCTTATGAAAGTTCAGATAATTTTATGACAGCGGGCATATACACACCTGATATCATGAAAGCACTCCAAAATCACTTAATGTTCCCCCAAGAATCTGAAACAGTCCAAAGAAATTTAATTCGACAGACACTAGGCCATGACGTTATAAACTAGGGCATAAATATAAAAAACCTAATAGACGAACAGACTATAAGTAAATTAGTACATCAGGAATTACATAACATGTGGGGCTGGTTCACGAGTTTCGGCAACATAATGTCTGGTGTGTTAGGTTTAGTCATTATATGTAAAATGATCATCACATTCATAAATACGGGGTTAAATATTACTTTATTATACAAACATTCGGGTGGAGCATCAAACTTATCGCAGGCTTATTTTCCAACGTAACACACCATTTAATGCATAACACTCTGTAACGTCACAGCATTTTTTGCATTAATGTTATTATATCACAACATACCTGTACCCATGTTGCCACTAATGAGCGTACCTTCGTTATTATTATTATGATTATCGCGCGCTAATGCAGAAATGACCGCAGTATTAGGTAATAATCGTCCCCTGGCCCCCACAAACCCGCAGTGTACGGTGTCCACCTGTCACCACGCACGGCCGCCGTTGCTGTCGGCGCTTTCGTCGCGTCCGGCGGCACCGCACCGGTGGAACAATACTGTACACCCGGAAAATATAATGTATTCTCGCAATATGACGACACTGACCTGCCCCACTCAACACAAAAAGCTCCGCCGCCGGCACAAGACCACCGCCGTCGCCGGGTTTCCGTGACAATTGTCTTTCTCTTCGCTACCTACGCTGTGCCTGGTCGGTACTCGTTTTTTCTCACGGCTCCACACCTGCCCGGTCGACATCATCCACCCGTCTGTTCGACGACCAACGCGAAACCACCCAGGAACCACGAGGCACACAGTTTTTTTATCTCACCAACCGCCAACTGCTGTCAACATTTTTCGACGCCTAAAGTCAACCACGATGATGGGCTAGGTCCGCCATGAGGGCCCGGGCGACGGCCGACAGCTCCAACCAACATCAACCATGCAGTCATCACGCCAAAGTCGTAATATATCAAATCTCCCCTGTCCCCTTTTACCTACCAGCACGTAGGCCACAGGTTATACGAAATTCATGTTCGTATAACCTGTGCGCCAGGGAAGCGTCGCAAGACGCGGGTCCCGAAACAACCAATCCAATTTCCCCTGTTCCGGCTTTGACAAACGCAGCACGTCTTCCGGTAACCCTGCGAGGACACACCATGCATGATATGGTGTATCGCCTCCCGTGGGCCGGGAAAGCATGTGCCTCGTTAAAATTATTTTTGTATTTGTTATGTGCTGCCAGAGATTCTTTCATGTTGTCTAATTTAATATATATACTGTTCATAACAGATCTCATACAATGAGTACTATTATTATTATACCCTTTCCCTTAAATAAATAAATCCTCGGCATTCAATTGCCGTTGCGTGTTCAAAGCCTGTGAGCTCCACCGACTTGGCCCTCGGGTCATCACGCGGTGCGGCTCACAGGTCGCGACAGAAGTGTCCCCCTTCTGTCGTGGGTGGTTTACGGAGCCCTAAAAAGCTCCGGATTCTCACAACTCATAAAAACAATATAACTCCAGCAACTGCCAGCTTACAACAGTAAAAACCGAAATGCATGATAATGAATCCGAAAAATTACTAAAATCAAATAAAGACTCTCAGTTTAAAAAAAAAAAAAAATATAATTAATTACGTAATATCATAATATATAATTATACCCACAATAAAAAAAAAGGGGGGAGAATCAAGACGCAGCACAACACGCTCAAACTTAAATAATTTTTCCTTTTCTTTCTCTTAAATACCTAGCTTAGTAATGCACAGAACATGTACATTACAAAATTTAGGATACGAAATATATATCAATTACGTATTAACACAATTAAATCAATGTAAGTTTATGTATAAGTAGTATAACTAGTATATAATGATTACAGATTAACACTAACAAATTTAAATAACCTACTCAAAGATACTTATTTAAGCACTAAAATGACTAACCTAATTTAAGTTAGAATAAGATATATATAAAAAAAAAAAATGTTAAAACAAATAAAAAAAAAAAATGTTAAAGCAAATTGATACAAAAAAATGTAAAATAAATTTCTAACCTAATTTAAGTCAATATAAGCACAAAAATGAATGTTAAAACAAATGAAAAAAAAAAAAAATGTAAAATAACTAACCTAATTTAAGTTAGAATAAGATATAAAAAAAATGTAAAGCAAGTAAATACAAAGCAAGTAAATACAAAGAATGTGTATTTTTTTTTTCTCTCATCTAACCTAACTTAAGTCAGCATGAAATCAAATGTAAGAAAAAATATAAATAAATAAAAAAGAAAAGAATGTAAAATACTTAACATAATTTAAGTTAGTATAAGACATAAGTTATTAAAATTAATTTAAAGCAGTGAATAAAAAAAAAAAAATGTAAAAAAAAAAAAACACTGTAAGCGAATTAACTATGTAAAAAGAAAATTAATATCTAGAAAAATATAGAATAAGAAACAAAATATGTAAAAAAAAAATTCATATGTCAACATGACGATAAATTGTACACAAATATTACATTTAGAAAAAAATTGTATAGCTATCATTACAACACCAGATAGGGAACTTTAAATATAAGATATATAAAATCGTTAACAAAATAAAAAAAAAAACAATGGAATGTGGGTAGTACGAACTTTCAGTTTCAGTTCTATTTTCCTATCCTTCCTATGTAATATGTAAACTTTAATCTTAATCACATTGCCCCTTTTAGATTGTACAATAAAATTTTTTATATTTATATATTTATAAATGTCCAGTTTAAATTGTATTCGAACTTTCAACTTTCATACTTTCAAACTTCTAAACTTTCAAACTTTCAAACTTTCAATTTTTTTTATTTAAATCTTTCTCTCCTCTATTTCAATGTTTGTAATGTTCTCACTCTCGCCCACGAGCGGTGTTGTGAGGGCACAACACAAAAAAGTGCAGGGTGGATGTAATGATATGCTCACATACCATTATTATAAATTAAATAAAATTTTATCGAGTAATAAAATAACGTCCAGACTGTCGCTTGTAGAAATCGAACATCCCTAATAAAACCGTTTTCATCGACAAATAAGTATAATATCCATTATGCGATCACGAACTAAGAAGTCGGCACGTACCGGCGTCCAGCGGGACACAGGGCGTGCGGAGTTCTTATATGCCGCCAGAGAAAATGTACGGTAAAAAGGTCCTTGCCGCCGAAGAGAAATTTAGTTCGGGAAGTGTAAAAAGCCTTTGATAAATACCGCCTACTTCTCTCTGGTCGGCATATCCGTGTCGTCCCTTAAAGCAGTGCATGAGCACCCATCTTCAGTGCATGAGCACCTATCTCCAGTGCATGAGCACCTATCACCAGAGTAACAACCTCTCAAGTACCAGAAACCGATTTCGACGAGCGACAACTGGACTCCTTATGCGAGCAATAATCAGTGCGTTCTTTAATTCAATTTTGTGTATTTGAAGTTTTACCTTATTTCATTTAAAAACCTAAAACTCCTACAATATCATACAGAAACAACTGCGAATCAGGTAAGGTATTTAATATAATATTTTATATTGATTGCAGTTATAAAATTATATTGTACAGTGTATTTGATATAATTCTCGAATACACGATCTCGAGAGCCCTCCGAACACCTGGAGGAAGGTAATAGCTTATATTTAATATCCCAACCTTCAGATTTTAATATAAGTATCGACAGGAGTCGTACTTATATCCTAACATCTGATTTTAATATAAGTATCGACAGGAGTCGTACTTATATTATATATTTCTTTTCTGATTAAAATATAATTATCGACAGGCGTCGTAATTATATTTTTGTTTCATTTTTAAGTTATTACAGTATACAATATAAACTAAATTCATAAACTACATATAATACAAAAGTTATAACACAGTGACGCAACATTATAAATGTGCAATTATATATACTAAATAATTTAAACTATTATAAATATCATAAGACATTAAATAAATTGGTATTTAGGTACATAATATATTATATTATTAAGTCATACAATACCTATACCAGCATATATTGATACTACATACTAAGAAATAAGAGCCAAAAAATAATAAACTATACATACCTATGTTTAATAGGATAGTATTACGGGCAAATGCAATTTGTTATTTATCAATAAAATTATCTATTTATTAATTTGATTTAATTTTCATAATTATATAAATATACACGATACAACTATTTATGAAGTGATATCAAATAGTATAGAAAATATTATACAATTATTATATAATTTTATTACCTACAAACTTTTTTCAAATATATGAGGATCTACTTATTTATTGATATATATTATATAGTAACTGTAGCAGTATTTGTATGCTACATTAAATTATTAATTACCAAAATAAGAAAGTGGCTATTTGATTACCTCAACCAGTTAACTCACCTGACAACTGTAATACTATATTGATATGTATGTATTTATTAATTCATATATCATAGTGTAACATAAATACTATGTTACATCATTACGTTTGTTTTATAAGCATCGTAATATACACAATATGCATATTATGCACCGACTATTATATATTAAGCCCCTCCGGTTTAGGTGCCACTTATATATTTTATGATTGTAAGGCTCCAGCCAATATCGCTATGTAAGAAAAAGGTAGTTCTCCGCGATTCCATCACGTGCACCAGAACTCCGTACAATCCTACATTTTTGGTAACTTTGTTCGTAAATCGTAAGTAATAATAAATTTGTTTGTATTAATAATAATTTAGATCAATCGTTATTTATTTGTAATATTAAGATCCTAATACCTTCGTGATCCCGAGCTACGGTAAAAATATATTCAAAAGAACTAACTTCTTCCCTGAATATCTTATATTTAACGGGTCATCCCCGACCACGTTACATATTGGTGGAGGCGCCGAAGCTCTTAAGTAGTTGAAGTTACAAATATTTACGATTGGTTTAGATTTTTATTTTGTTATTAGTTGTTAAGTTTTAGGTAACTGAAGAGTAGGAAAATAATAAAATTAAAGTGTAGTTGGGTTAAGAATAATTAAGTTTTTTTTTATTATATTTAAGATTTATGATATACATGATATGCATTAAAAATTAAGAATAAGAGTAAAAGAATTTAAAAAGTTACGGGAATAGGAATTTTATGTATAGCACCTAATAATTTTGATTTTAATAAAAATTATTTTACGAGAGATTTACGAGATTTTTAGTTATTTATCAGAGAAATTAGGTAGTAAAAATAAAAATTAAGTAATTGAATTTTTTTTTAGATATAGAATAAGAGTATAACTAAATAAAAAAGTAACGTGGCTAATAGGTATACTAAAAATTTTTATTAAGAATCATATATAGAGTAAGTTGAAGAGCATAATAGTAAAAGCGTAGTTATCTAAATAATAAGATAGGAGAATTATTTTATTATAAGTGAACATAAGCAATGTTTCGATAAATAAAAATATTTAATGGACAACAAATTTTACATAAAACGTAACGTAAATAACCAAATAACAAAAGTGGAGAGCACAAATATATTATATCTGAATGAATATTTTAATTCCAAAATAAACGAAATTAATCTAATAAATCTATTACGGCAAATCGAAGAAGTCGAGTTAGGTAACTATTTTTAAATTCCAGGTTTGGAAAGATACCTCTGTCAGCAAAAATTGTTCAAAAATTTACACTGTGCACTCTATACGTAGTTGAGACTTTAAAAAAAGAAGATTTTAATCAATTACCAGCACAAAAGAAATTTGAGTTTATAATTTCCCAGCGAACAGTAGCGTGGATAAATTTACTAAATAACCGGAAATAGTGGGTTTCTTAGATTTTTGTAATATACATAGTGACATCTCATTAACAATTAGTGAATTAAGGAATCTTGCAAAATCAGCATTAAAAAGTCTTAGGAACGATGAAGACAACGAAGATAGCTTAAGCGAAACAGATTTAACTTTTACAGAGGATAATTTACAAAATAGCGATTAAAATTTGTTAAACGTAGCGGTTGTTGAAGACGATTCCAATAAAAAAAAAAATTGAACTAGAAAATGTAGATACTGTTAGTATTACCCAAACTCCAAAATCTTCTTTCCGAATTACAAACGTCAAGTCAGGTAGACATCCAATTACGATAGGATCAGTACTAAATATAATCAAAATTTAAAAGTCTACGAAAGAGCAGAACTAGTAAATCAAAAGTTGAATAACGATTTTACAGCAGATCCTATACATTTAAAGGTAGAAACCCATAATAATATTTCGGGTGAACAGATCAACACTAATACAATATTGAAAAAGTTAAAAAAAAAACCTTAAAAACTAAACACAGTATAAAAATGGCATTTAAACATAAACCCGATATTTTTTCAGGAAAAGAAAACGAGGATATAGATAAATTCATAAAAAAATTTGAACTAATAGCTATCGTGAACGAATGGGAAGACAAAGACAAAGTAATTATTCTACAACTATATCTTAAAGACTCAGCAGAAGATTTTTTTGAACAACTAAAATCAAAAAACGAAAATATAACATGAAACGAAGTCAAAAGTGAATTGATAACGGAATTTACATTAGTAGGAAATAAACACTTACTAATGGCCAAATTGGAAAATCTGAAACTAGCAAAAGGAGAAACATATAAAGAATTTATAATTAAAATAGTAGGAATAATTATGTTATAAAATAAACAAGAATATGACCGAAGAAGAAATATGTAAACACATTTTAAAAGGAGTACTCAAAGAAACTTTTCAGTTAATAAGGTTAGCTGATAATACATCGATCGCAAGCATTAAAAAAACTCTAGAAAAACTAGAAGTAAGAAATCTATTGAGATCGGAGGACAAGGTAAATGGAGAAGTAGAAAAATTGACTAGAGAAATGGAGGTTTTAAAAAACCATATAAGCCAAATTAAAATTGGACAAACTCAAAATAACATCCCCAATAGTAACAACAATTATCAGAACGAAAGGCAAACTAGCTATAACAATGGATTTAGCTTTTATAATAGAAATCAACACTACCAACCACCTATATTTTATAATCCAAATGAATATTACCAAAATATACCAAGACCAAACTTTTATCCGAATTACAATAATTATCCCACACATAATAACCAGATGACAAATACCCAATTACCTAGACCAAACTTTTATCAAAATTATAATTACAACAATACATATAATAACCAATTAGCCAATATACAACGCCCTACATAAGGTAATCAGGGAACCGTACCCCATACTAATTATACTTATAGAAATCAACAAGGGCCACCGATATGTTTTCTGTGTGGAATTCAGGGACACATAAAAAGAAACTGTAATGCCTTTGTACAAAAAAACTAATAGTTCCGCAGATACCTGGGTCTGCACAGGAACACCAATACATTACCAGTAACATACCTTTAAATATCATCAAAAATACAAATACAAATAATACTATTTATACTTATTATGATAATAATAAAGAAAAAATTAAAATAGAAATACAAGGAAAAATAAATGACCAAACTACTACATTATTGTTAGATACAGGGGCGAGTTGACTCAACGATTAAAATTAGTAATTTAGAAAAAATAATGACTCTTAACAGCTGTAATAACTGATAAGTGGTTTTCTGTAGGTCGGTATAAAAAAGATGATTTTTATACTTATTAATATGAGGGTGTCAGCACACTGTTTGTTTTCTCATTCTGGCTTATGCGCAACATTTAGATAAAATACATTAACGCAGAATCGTTTTTTTTCGAATAATTTTTGAGTAAAATAACCTATTACAAAAACGATAGAGAATAATATTTTTGAGAGTATGATATATCGATTTTTCTAAATATTTTCTCAAAATATTTTTAACATCTTTTAATAAAAAATTTTTATTTTTATTTGATAGTCGAATACAAAGTCAAATGATAAAAAATATTAAACTGATATTATGTCATACCTTCAAAAATATTATTCTCTATAATTTTGGTATAGGTTAGGTTAGGTAAAAGCGTTTTAGCTATGTTACTCTTCGGTCTGAAAGAAAATAAATATTGTTCTGACATCCTCTTATTATATTATACAAATACATTACTACAATTACATTTGTTGACTCTGTATAATTGAGAGATATCGAAGGAGAAGAAAATGAAATGTATTAAGTTTATTATAGATGTGTTAAGAACCACTGTTCCAGTAAGTAATACGTATATGTGTAATATTGTAATATGTATATGTGCGAGCCGTCGTCGGTCTCAAGGAATGTGATGATGAAGCGATTGAGACCCGACAACCGGCCCGGACGCCTCGCGCACAAAACGCGAGTGCGGCAGTCCAGAATTGGAGACAGAGCATTACGTTTGTACCGAACCTTCAGAGCCTTTTTTTCATTAATATAGTTGTACGTTTTACTTCTTAATACCAAATACAGAAAGTTAACTAGTCCGAAGTGTTTGTTATTTTATTTGTGTGGACATCTTAGGATAGTTCATAACAATGTATAAAAAATAGGAAAATTAAATTTTAGAAACAGAGTGATGAAATTATAATATTATAGTTTAATTTATGTATTTTATTCCTGGGAACTAATTATCATTGATTTGTATATGAATTAAATTATTAAAATAAAGGTACTGACATTTTCTAATTGAGTAATTTAATGTATTTTGTTTGTATTTTGATCTTCAATCCTTATTTAGCCACTATAGGAAAAAAAATTAAAATCGATTAATAATAAAATAAATACTATAATATTGTTATTTTCAGGGCTTAAAACCGTTTCCAATAAAATGGTATTTTTGAACATTTTTGAAAATCGGTAACTGGCTATCGTTTAATTTTGATATTATGGTAACCGGTCACCGTTTCTTCAAAGATACTTCAAACACTAATTTGTAATGTTCTTTATACCTCACCACCACCGTTATAAATAACTGCATAAAACAACATTTCTAGTGGGCGATTGTCCCACTAACTCTTCCACAATTTTATTACGCCATAAACTTGTTTAAAATTAATATTTAAATTTTTACATGACGAAAAAGTATTACATTTTGTAAATTCCCGTCCATAACAGTATAATATAATTATTATTATGGTCCCGTGAAAACTAGCTCTTTAGTTCATCCAAACACCGTTTTGGGGCCACAATTCTTATCTCTTCTTCCAACCTGAGTAGATAACTATGGTTGTAAATGATTATGAGGGTGAGAGAAATTCAATTCGGGTAGTTACCACTTTCGTACGCACATGTCAATAACTCGATAACAATATAAAATTCACTATACGAATTTTACGACAACTTATTTGCAATTTTAATTTAATTTAAAATTTTAATTGAATTACGCCAAGTTGAGCAATTTGACAAAGAATATTAGGATATTTACAATTTAAGTACTTATATAATAATAAACAGAAGTTAAATTAGATTAAAATAGACAGAGATAATAAAAAATTATAAATATTTATACACATAATTGGCACATTTTGTGATAATGAGTTGAACAACAGCACGAACAATTAATGTTTAACCATCATTATTACACATAATATATGATTATTAGCTGAATAGCTCGGCTAAACCCGTGAAGGACACGTTGAACACTAATACAATAATTATTTAACGACGTCGCACGTTCGTTGTTGTCTTGAGTCGTTGTTGTTGAGAAATATAGGTAAATAATTATAAACACTTTTTAGACTTTTTAATTATGACAATAATATAACACTTTATTATTACAAGTTCAAAAGTTCAAATACAAAATAACTATAAGCACTGTCGTAAGCTTGTTAGACTTACGACAGAGGCTGACTATCTTCTAAGTAATGTTAGGCGCTCTACCCGTATTTATGCGTGTTCTACAATGACGTATTGGTGGCGTGATATCTATATTTTAATTTTACTTCCCTATTAATGTCGAATTGCATTATTGTGTGACCAGTTAAAACAACTTATTTTTTTCACCTCTGATCCACGCTTCCCGTTATTTAGGCTTATTTTACACTACATATTACTACCTAAATTACCCATTATAAATTATACTAAATGTATAATTTATTCTACGTGATATTGTTTAATATAATATTATAGTTGTGGGTATTAATACATCCCTAATATTGTTGAATTGCACTATTTTGTGATTAGGTAAAACAACTTGTTGTTTTCACCTTTGATCTACGCTTCCTATTATTTAGGCTTCTATTAATACCTACAATATACTACATGTATAATTTATTATTTTACGTTATTTTATTTAAAATAATATTATAGTTTTTGGGTTTACTACACTCGTGTGCAGTTTTTTTATGGCAAATTCTATATGTTAATATATACGCTATATAACTTGGTTTGAGTGTATCTCATTTTTAGTGTACCTCAGTTACTGTGTGCACGTATTTAACTTGACTGTGATTGACTGTTTAGTCTAGTGCTAATTGTATAGTTAATACAAAATACAAAATTAATAATAATTAATATGTATGGTCATGCAGTTAACCCCCAATAATCATAAAAATGTTTCAAACTATTACTCTATTCTCCGTAAGCTTGCCTACTTTTTTTGCACACGCATAGTATGGTGATAACATTGTGAGGATACAGTTCACTACGTATACTTCGTGGACACCCACTTTTTTCAATCCATTCCAAACCAACGTCAATAATACCTATATTAATTGATTAAATTTAGATTCTGAGCGATGAATGTATGATTTTACAATGATGTTTAATATAAATTATTTGTATATCTAGTCAGACAGGCTATCTTCGCTCAGAATCGTTTTTTGTATACAATAATTTTATATCACTGAATTAAAATTCAACCCATTAATTGCAGAGACCCCTTTAAAAACTATCCGAGTACTATCGGTACTCATGGGTGCCCTTGCCAGTTTCTTTTAAAATAACAATCTTATGTCATAAATGCTTTGTTTTTTAAAATTTAAATTGATCTAGTTATAGTTTATTTCAAATATTGATTCTTATACAAATTTGAATAACCCGTACTATTGTTTTTTTTTTGTGTAAGTTTGATATAATTCTAAATATTTCCAGTTAAAAAAGTATTTACATAAGTTTCAAAAATCAAGACAAATTATTATTTGTACATAATATATATGTATATATTATTTTTAAAATGACTAATTTTTCTAAATGACCAATTTTACCACAGCCAATTGCATACGACTAATTGACTGTACCCCCATGAACTGTGGAAACACGATAAACTATCATGGATTCTAACAAAATAGTGGGGGGTAGGTCATATTTAGGAGTTCACAACAGCCCATATCCGGCAATTGGCATATTCATACGTAATTTACTAGAATTAGTGCAAGCAAATTCATGCAATCACGCCAGTTGACTTTTCAGAATATTTAAATTTAGAAAAATTCTATAGCATGTGTTGTATACTCCTATTGTATCATTGTAATGCGTTGGCCACTCTGCTGGTCTTCAGACGTCGGATCATATTATCACCGGCACTACCGATATACTGATATCTTTTTCTTACATTATTATTATTAATATATTTAATTTTTCATTGTCAATTATTATGTATTTTTTAACCTGAATTGTCATTACAATATTATATATTGTATTACTGTAGTGTCATGCATCGTGCGGGATGCATGTTGTTACGAACCCTGATTAATTCATATTACATTAATAACACAGTACTAAGAATCGTGTGTTGTGTGTCGTCGGGATATAGGATTTCGCTGACAGTCTTTACATTGTATTACTCGACGAGGTCCCACGGTATACCACGACGACGAGTCAGTCTATCGACACGCCAAGTATGATTAAGACGTACATTTTTATATAATTAATTTGCTTAAATAATACAATAAAGTTAACCTTTTAAACATTACTTTGAGTATTTTATTTGATTTCTAAATTATTGTGTTAGTTCATAACAATGTGCTTGCTTGCATCATTATTATATTATAATTATTTTTCTGTCCTTTTTACATTTATAATATCTTATGTTTGTGTGTCGCGAGGGACACACATTGATTAACACAATTACACAATTATACAACAACTGTCCTTATACTTATTTCTGATTATTATATAGTCCATTTACCTAGTCATTGCGTGAATAATCGATCCGAGTGTGGATCGAATCGTGCGCTAACATTTGGTCCATCGACACCGGATAATACCACGAAACAATGTCAGTCAACAACGACCAAGATAATCCAGATCACTCATACTATCAACAACCCCTTCAAACCATCGCAACGTTGAAGTGGCGACGTGGCCAGATAAAAACCGCGATCACCAGAGTCACCAGCATCAATCGACACACTTTCCAGATGCGGTAAGCGAAGCAGCCTCCAGGTTATCGGCATTACCGTCCTTCCTTCAACAATTTGAAATCGTACAAACTAAAATTGAAGAAATTGATATTGAAAATGACGAGCAACACTCATTAGACCGTGACAATTTCGAAACAAAATACCACAGCACCGCAGGTAGACTCACTAGATTAATAAAATCAACACTTCAAACAGAAATTAGTGATGCTTGCGACACAAACGCAGCTTACAGAGAACAAACACCTCTCAGTCAAGGATCGAGTGGTACAATGTCGATTCGTTCACATTTACCACGGTTACCAATGGAACAGTTCGACGGTGATTATAATAAGTGGTAACGATTTTTCAACTGCTTTAAATCTCGAATACATAATGAACCATCGTTAACGCACATAGACAAGTTTCATTTCCTACGATCATGTCTGTCAAGACCACCACTCGATTTGATAAATTCATTAGAGGTAAATGAACTATGTTATGATAATGCTATGAGCGTGTTAAAGCAGAGGTATGACAGAAAGAGTTTAATTACAGAATCACATATACGATCATTATTAGAACTGCCAAAACTTACCAATTCAACAGCATGCGACCTGCGTAACTTTTTACTCAACTTCTCAACACACTTAGGAGCACTACGTGCCTTACCACGGCCTGTCAACTACTGGGACGATCTATTGGTGGGTATTGTAAGGACAAAACTAGACACTAAAACGCTAGATCAATGGGAACTGTCAATTACTTTAAACACTGAACTCACTATCAAACACCTTACAGAATTCCTAAAAAGTAGAGCTGGGTCTCTGGAACTGTTTGAAAGTCAAACATCAACTTACACAGATACCAAACCACTTAAGCAAAAGAAAAGCTATAACCCCACATCGCTTATATTTACTCAAGCTAGTCAAGAAAAGTGTCCAGCCTATGCAGAACCACACAAGGTCTATCGATGTGAACGGTTTAAGTCAATGTCGATTCAAGAAAGGTATGACACAATAAAAAAACATAAATTATGCTTAAATTCTTTTTCAGCTGAACACACAGTATATGAATGCAAAGCTTCCTTATGTCGACACTGTCATCGCAAACATAATTCAATGCTTCATGGATTACCATACCAAAAAAAGTCAGTCTCAGAACTAAGTCCACCTTCCAAACTAACAGCCTCTACTGATAACAACATATCATCACCAGGTGATAATGCAATACAGTCAACAGTAGGGCTTCAAATAGCCACAACTACACTCCATAAATATTCTGTATCATCTCAAGTATTACTGTCTACTGCGATTGTCTACTTACAAGATAATAAAGGTAATCTGTACCAATGTAGAGCAGTTTTAGATTGTGGATCTCACATTAGCATCCTATCACAAAGGATAGCAACATTGTTAGAGTTGCCTAGCCAACGTAGTAAACTCTAAATTAGTGATGTAAATGGTGTTTTGACAAAACATTCCAAATGCTGTCAAGTATTAATTAAGTTCATCATTCACAGTTCTCATCTATTATAAACTGTCAGGTCCTGCCAGTCGTCACAACGCCATTGCCAGCACTCAACTTAGATACATCTTCCTGGGCTATACCAACATCAGTTAAACAGTCACTAGTTGATCCACAATTTCATTCAACGTCCAATATTGATCTACTGCTTGGAATGAAATATTTTTAAAGTTCTGTTAAGTGAAAAGATTGCACTACAAGGAGGCTCACCATGGTTATGCAAAACATTGCTAGGCTGGATTGTAGCCGGAAGGACCAGAAGTCAACCATTAAGGTCAATAAAAATCCTAAACCTCATATCTCATATTTACTTAGTGTTACAGGATGGATGTCAGTAGGTAAAAATAGAGAAACCTGGAACCTGATCCTGCTGGCTGATCCCTATACCACCTTGCTGATCCTGTGCACACAGACGGCTGATCATCTTGCCATCTATCACATACGCATACGATCTACCCACCACTCAGCACATCCCTATACCCCCTTTCTGATTACACAGATGACTGATCATCTTGTCATTTATCACACACGTATATGACATACCCTACCACCCCGTGATCTCCTATACCAATTGGCCGCCAACAGTCAACACTGCCGCCGCGCGAGGAAAATAATTAAAGAAACCTATTCAGCGGCTCGGGATTCGAACCCGAGCCCATCGCATGCTGAAAGACCACCAGAACCGCTGCGCAACTTACTCGCTTATACTTGACTGGTATATTCTATCTTATTTAACTGGTGTTTACGACAATTACTCGTATACGTACGAGAGAGAATTTCCCCCCCCCCTCCACCACCACCCAACCTTACCAACGACCGCCGCGAACGAGCGCGAGCCCGCCATTGCGTTATCATATCTACGTTATCGGTTATCGCATTCATGTTAACATAATCTTAAAATGTTTTCGCACGTCTAGTATTCGAGAATTATTACTAAAATTATTTCCGTTCGTAAACGTGAACAGCCTTAACGAGCATGTATGCTAGCTATCTGCACAACATACAGAAATATATTTATGCACACATGCTCATTCCTTTGTAAACGTTATCGGTGTTAACAGACCTGTAGCTGCATGCATTACCCTGATAAACCTGTAGAGACTATTCGATGTCCCCCACCAATTAATATTTAATATGCTCGTTTAAGAACACAGCTACACTACATAAAATCAGTCGCTATACATCGTTCCAAGCGTCTACATCGTTATTCCGAGTGTCTACTCTGCCCGTGTGCTCGTCTTGTATTCAGCGTATAAATCTTAATTATTTTTCAGTGTTTAAAATTAAAATGGCTGGTCCAATCGAAAATATGGCTAATAAATTTACAAGAAAACTTTAAGTATACTCCACCGTCGCCACCAACCAATCTCATCGATTGCAGTAATTTAACCTTCGATTTCACAGCTCGTAAATTTATAAACATTGGGTTCGATCCTATCGATGAATTCAAAACTGTGATTCATATTATAACATCTTCGCGGTATGTTAATATTCCTATTAATTTTTTACAAAGTATATTCCGACTTATGGGAAACATTCTATCATTCATACTCGACCGTCCAGGAAAATACAAACGAAAATTATTTTTGGAAACCGATTTAATTTCAATGTCTAGTATGGTATATCAATCGGAGAACACACTTGTTTTAGAATCAAAAACTCATGACGGATGTCGTGTTCTGTTAAATGGTACAGATCTTTTGGTCTTACAAGATTTAGAATACACTATTTTTGAGATTATCAATAGAAAATCTACTGTAATTAAACCGATTGTAATACAGCAAATTGATTTAATCGCTACATTCCTAAAATCAAACGCAACGCCACAAAATCCTATGCCCGAAATGAGAACTCGTATGAGGAACATCAACAATGATTATCTTTCAATAAACGTTATTGGCGATGACGACTACATTTTCAAAAATCAACTAAAATTATACGCAACTGATTCCATCATTCAAAAATGGACGGAAAAAGTGAAAAAAGATGAGGTACTAACAATTTTATTCTTCATAGCTTATATTATGTTATGTTAATAAACAATTTATTTTTTTACAGAGATACAATAACGTGTGTTCCACAGCTTTTTCTTCACAATCATGCTTCAGCTTATATCCGCAGTAATAAATATTTTTAAATCCAACATACAAAAAAAAAAAAAAACATATTTTAACTCTAAAAAATTTTACAGGGAAATCTGTCGTCAATTTCCACCTTGTCTCCACCGACACAAGAGAGCTACTTTGAAAACAACCAGGAAGGCCGTTCGAAAAATTATGGACCATTTGGATCACAATATAATTAATTTTCTGTACTATTATTTTTTTCGTGTAAAATAAAATAACAAGCTTGATATTTAAAAACAAATTTTTTTATTAATTAATAAGGTTACAATATTTATTAATTAACATAAGGTTACAATATTTTTACGAACCCTGTTTATAATTTATTAGTAATTAGCATAATAAGCACTCTTGGCAATGCTTGGCGACGCAATAACGAAATACCTAATGAGCGTCGCTGGCAGCCGTATTTTATATCGCACACGGGACTCATGTGAATTCATATTCAATAAATATATTTAATTAAGTGAACCTAAGACTTTATATTTATTACCTAATAAGATCCTCCGGGAATCAAGCGTAAAATAATATAGTTGTTTCAACATCAAAGGCGAACCTACAAACTCGCAACGGACATAACCGAAAAGGGAACACAACAATATTCTACATAAAAAGAAGAGAAAAAAAAACATTTTACAATTTTCTAACTTCGCCACTAAACGGGCTATAAGTTAGTTATAATTGGTCATGTAATATTAAGCAATACGCTGTAGTTTTTTCTGGAATAACTGTATCCGTTTCAAATTCGATACGTAGGCCTACGGTTGAAAAACTTCACATTGTCGTTTTGACACCATAAATCAACAACGATGATTGGTGAATAGTTTGTTTTGATAATAATGACTCGCTATACTCTTTCTCATAATATAATTTTTGAAAGTCTGTATAGGCCTTATACAGTATACTAGTCGTATTATTTTTAAATCAGCACGAAAGTCTTCATATGGATACAATTCAGAATTTAAGTGAACCTTAAGATTTTTTAGTTGACAGTGATCAAAGCGTCAAACTGTTTCAATTTTTTTATCGATCTGTTTGTAATCCAAACAACACAAACCTCGGTTTTTCTAACAATTTGCTGGACTCTACCGTCAACGAATGTGAAGTATTTCTAGGAAGAATAGGATATTCGCAGAGATCCCAGGTTCTGAACGCACACGATAGTGTTATACATGAATCTACCACTTTTATCAACCATAATTTTTCTTTATCGCTAACTCTGATAATAGGCATCTTCCATACCAACTTAGTAAGTTCAATTGTAAATTTTCTATTTTTTTAAAACTGCTTCGGTAAACAACGGGATGATTTATTCAGTTGTGAAATAAGATAAAATTAATAATAGTACAGTTTAAGGGAAGGGAAAATAAAACAAAATCAATATAATAAAGGTGATCGTAATTAATTTTGTACTATTGTA
This sequence comes from Sitobion miscanthi, assembly GCA_008086715.1. Taxonomy (NCBI): domain Eukaryota; kingdom Metazoa; phylum Arthropoda; class Insecta; order Hemiptera; family Aphididae; genus Sitobion; species Sitobion miscanthi. The sequence continues at coordinate 19,143,058 of CM017801.1, read as the reverse complement.
ATTTTATATTATTAATACTTTAATTTTGCTGTACGCTTTTCTTTAAAAAAATTGTAATTTTCTTTTATGTCTGTTATTTGCATGGAATTGAAAAGATAATTGAGGAAATTAATATTTATTTATTCTTTATTGTATGGTTTTGTTTACTCGGGCTATTTATTTCGTATCAGTCGTAGTCTATGTCAGATACTGATCAAAACGAAACCATTAGTTCTGAAAATCTTATAGATCTTGAAAGTAGTGTTAGTGTCCCTTCTAGTGGAGAACTATACGAACCTTCAGACGAATTTGACTCAGATGATAGTAGGTTCAACAATATATCTCAGTCGGAACATATTTTAGATAGGGCAAACAATTCCATAGGTAACACTGACTCGGTTCTCAAGGACGCGAGAAACTTACTTAAATCAACTCGTAATCAAAATCAAACAGTAAAAGAAACAATAATGTCAAAGTTTATGACCACACACCAAGCTTTAAACCTTATCCCTTTGTTCAATGGGGAAAATGCTGATGATAGTTTTGCATTTCATAATGCATGCGAATATGCGTTACAAAGCATTGACCCAGCGGAGAAAGAAATTCTAATTAGAGGCATAACAACTCGATTAATAGGCAAGGCAATACGTCCATTTAGACATAAAAAACCTACCTTAAGAAACTTTAGACCTCACTGTTAATAAAAAACAAACGTTAACGCATTTACATTCGAAATTATCGACATTCAAGATAGCTTCAGGGGAGACTATTCAGCAATATAGTGATAGGGCTGAGCAATTATATTACGATATTATAGAAGCATCCATGGAAATCAATGAAATTCTAATATGGATGACTTATGTAAAATAACAGAAAGGCAAGTTTATCAGCCAAACCGAAGGGTTACCACACGATACAAAGATTTTGGTAAAAGCCAGTAGACCAAATAAATTATCGGAGTGTGTCCAAATTGCATTGGAAGAAGAAACTTCACGCATAAATCAAAAGAAATTCGCAAAAACATTAATGATTATAAAAACAATAGGTCAGATTTCAAGCCAAGTAATAGTTACGGAAGTAAGACAAATTCTGTACAAAAATTAACAGTAGACCACCAGGTGAATGTTTTCGCGCTGTGGACGTACGAACCATCAGGCAAAGCAATGCCGCGCTTCAGAAGCCGTTCAAGCCCGTTACAAAGGGGTCGCAAAATAAGAGTAGACCGGAAACAAAAGCTATCAGAGTAGAGTTACGTGCAACTATTGTAAAAAACCAAACCATACTATAAGTGAATGTCGCAAACGAAAGTACGTTAACGAACGCAAGGCACAGGAGCAACAAGGCACCTCGTCGGGAAACGAACAAACACCGGGTCCAAGTGGCGCTCGCCCGGTGGGGGATATCAAAACAGCCACTCTGAACCTGCAAGGGCTTTCTATTTCCAAGCAGAATTAATTAATAAACACATAACGTTAAAAATTCCCCAGTGCATGATAGATAATGTTAAATTACTTATAGACACTGGTAGCGATCTAAATATGATAAAATTATCCACTTTAAGAAACGAAGTCATGGTCGATGAAACTCAAAGTTATCAGTTAAAAGGAATTAACGAATACTTAGTACGCACTTTAGGTTCTGTAATTCTCAATTTAAATTTTGGCGCTGAAACTCTTACAACTAAATTCCAAGTAGTGCATGATGATTTCCCAATCCCTCATGAAGGTATTTTAGGAAATCCGTTTCTTACCGAAAATCGTATCGCAATAGATTATTATTCGTCAAAAATCTTTCAAATTAACACTGATCCTCTTACACTTATGCCGCGTTCAGAAACCATCGTACCAATTGCCAGCACGAGACCGGAAGGAACAGCTTTAGTAGTTCATTCACAAATTTTACAAGAAGAAAACGTTCGTCTTGGGAATGTGGTAAACACAGTTAAGCAAGGAAAAATCTTAGCTGTCGCCATCAACACTTCAGAAGAGCTCATTACAATACCACCTTTAAATATAGAAGAAATCGAGTTTGAGGAGTTCCGAGAAACCTCCACGTTGATCGCAACAAATACTAACGAAATAACGGAAGATACGCATCGCATCGGTCGCATTCAGGAAGCTATATTATATCAAGAGTTAAATGCGGAAGAATCAAATAGTCTCTGGAAGGTGATTAGCGAATATCCAGATATTTTTCAGCTGGAGGGAGATTCATTCTCTTCTACTGACGCAATACAGCATGAGATCCACTTAAAGGAAGGAGCGAAACCTGCTAATGTTCGACCGTATGAATTTCCATATGCTCACCGTCAGGAGATTGTCAGACAAATGGAAGAGTTGGAAAGTAACAACATTATACAGCCGTCCGACTCCCCTTGGAACGCACCACTTATTGTGGTATCAAATACACCCGATGCTCACGGAAACCCAAAATATCGAGTATGTGTGATTTCAGGCGTCTTAACGAACTGACTATAGGAGATGCATACCCTATACCTAGAATAGATGAAATTTTAGACCAATTAGGCCGATCGAGGTACTATACTACGTTGGATTTGGTCAGTGGATATCACCAGGTATCAATCAAAGCAGAAGATCGCCAAAAGACAGCTTTTTCTACTGACAAAGGCCACTATGAATTCCGAAGAATGCCATTTGGATTAAGTGGAGCTCCTAGTACGTTCCAACGCTTAATGAACACAGCTCTAACAGGGATCAACGGGACCAAGGCCTTCGTATATTTAGACGACATAATTATTTACGTCTCAGATTTAAAGGATTATGAATCCAAATAACGGGATGTATTTCAAGGCTTTTGAAAATTTAATCTCCGATCACAGCCATCAAAGTGTCAATTCCTACAAAGAGAGGTGATATATTTAGGACATCTCATTTCTGATGAAGGAGTCAAACCCGATCCGGAAAAACCAAATGCGTACAAAAACTTCCAGTTCCCAAAAATATGACAGAAATCAAACAATTCTTGGGGTTATCTGGCTATTATAGGAGATTTATTGAAGGATACAGCCAAACAGCGAAACCACTCACAGCACTTTAAACAAAGACATATCATTTGAATGGTCGACTGAATGTCAAATAGCTTTTGAGAAGCTCAAGCAGAAACTCGTAGAAGCATCAGTATTACAATATCCTGATTTCGAAAGACCATTTATCCTAACCACAGATGCCAGCCAATTTGCAATTGGAAGTATTTTGTCACAGGGTACACCAGGACAGGACCGACCTATCGCGTATGCGTCTAGAACTTAATAAAGCCGAACAAGCATATAGTACGACTGAAAAAGAGTTGCTTAGCATAGTCTGGGCAGTAAAGAATTTCAGACCTTATCTACTTGGACGACAATTCAAAATTTACACGGACCACATGCCATTAACTTGGTTGTTTAATGTAAAAGATCCAGGTTCGAGACTTCTACGTTGGAGATTAAAGTTAGCCGAATATCAATATGAAGTTATCTACAAAACTGGAAAATCTAATACCAACGCCGACGCACTAAGTCGAATAATGGAAGTTAAAGTCGTGCACACTAGGTCTCAACAACAATCGGCAGGATCACCCATAAATTTGAAACTATTCCATGAGTATATATCGGATAACGAATGTCAAAATTATCGAAACTCGCGAGTCCAGGAGGTAACTGGAGATCTCTTCGACGTTTCAGAAGAATTCCATTTATTACACTGCGTGTCTGCTGATCTAAAGCTGAATCAAGGCATCGCCCTGGAATTTCGAAGGAAATTCGGACACTTACAAAATTTAAAACTTCAACGTCTAAAGAAAACCGAAGTAACATACTTTCAATTGGGATCACGGTGCATCATCAACCTCGTAACGAAGGATAAATTTTTGCAAAAGCCAACTTTGGAAGACATGTACAATTCTTTACGGAACCTCTGACTTTTTTGTCAAGAATTCGAAATCTAGAATCTAGCCTAGCCCAAAATCGGTTGTGGACTAGACCAACTAGACTGGCCTACGGTACTCGAATGATCAAATACATATTCCAAGACTCAGGAATTAATATACAGATATTCTCTAACAAGACGTTGTTGAGCTAGATAAACGGCAAATTATAAGCGAACACCATTTGGCAGTATTTGGAGGACACTGCGGAGTCAATCTGAAAGTCAAGCGAATTCAAAACAATTTGATTGGGAGGGGTTAAGTCAAGATGTCACTGATTTCATTAGTAAATGTTCATCCTGTCAAATGAATAAGACTTCCCCCCGTAATACCAAGCAACCGATGGTAATCAGTACCACCGCGTCCGAACCCTTTGAAAGAGTATTTATCGACGTAGTTGGTCCACTCACTCGAATATATCAAGGTAATATATACATCCTCACCCTTCAATGCGATCTGACTAAATTTTCGGTAGCAACACCTATGGCTAACAAAGAAGCTAATACGGTAGCGTATCATTTCGTAACCTCATTCGTGTGCATCCACGGGATGCCATAGAATCTAATAAGCGACCAAGGAACGGAGTTTCTTAATAAAATCTTTTCCGAGACATGTAAATTAATAGGAGTGAAACGCATAAATACGTTTTCTTACCACCCACAAGCGAATGGCGCACTGGAGAGGAATTTTCGCACTCTAGGAGAATACTTGAGACATTACGTGGATGCAGACCAACAAAATTGTGATTCCTACATACCATACTCCATGTTTAATTACAACTCATCAGAGCACCAATCCACAGGCAAACAACCCTATGCACTGCTGTATGGGAGAACCTTACAAGTACCTACATCAATAACAAAACCTCCGGAAACCACAGTATAACTACGACGATTACCAAGAAGAACTTAAACAGAGACTAAGAAAAGCACATCAAATAGCTCGAGAACGATTAATGAAGAACAAAATCAAAACCAAGGCTAGTTTGATAGAAAAACATCAAACCCAATAACCATACATGTCAATGATAGAGTGCTTATTCAGGACAAAACTAGAAAGGGTAAGTTAAGTCCTCAATGGTTAGGCCCTTACGTCGTACTAGAAATCAACGAGAATGAAAATGTGACAATACAGAAAGAAAGGAAAACGGAAAACCAAGGTTCATAAGAATCTAGTGAAAATATTTAAAGATTAGCCACGAAGATTTCCTAATTTGTACATACATTTATCTATTTATTTTAACATGCACCTCTTCCTTAACGGCACACTAATTCATTAATATTGGGGAAGTTCTTGGATCCATTAGCAACTACTTGGTAACATAAACGAAATCTTACAGGCTAGTAACAACTGTTCCATTGGATGTGCAATCAGAAAGTATTACACAGCTTCCAGAAAGTTTAATCAGCTTGAACACCTTTCCGAATCACACGGGGATGTACTATGAATTCAGGGAACATATAAAACTCACAAACACAGATTGGAACCTCATATCTTTTGTGGATTTATCCAATTTCAGTTCAAAATTTCAGTGTTAAGGTCAACTTATAAAGCCACGGCAGAAGTCTGTACTGACTTACAACACAAAGTTAATGTAACCGAATTCTGGTATCCGTGCAAACAATTCGATCAATCCGTTAACACGTATTTATTCGAAATTGAAGCCAATCTCGATAATATTTGGACAACAATAGGGCAGGATGCTATTATGGAAGGACGAGTTCGTTGCAGTTTTGGTACTCACTTAACAAACTGGCAAAAGTGTTATACAGCTCAAAATCGTTTTTAGATGTAAATCCGATTCTTCAAGGAATTAAGGATCTGTACATGGATAGACAATCGACAAGCGATTTAATAGAAAATCAAACTAGATTATTCCAAACGACTATGAGTAAGATTTCAAAATCAATCAGCAACTTTTCCGAACATCAACAAAAGCTCAAGGAAAATTTTCAACTTCTACAAACTCAGGAGAAAAAAAATTCTATGACAATTAATACATTAATGGTAAAAACTACTCTGTTAGAACAATCTATTATTTTAGAATCACTTCTCAATCAATACGCGTATAAAACGCAAATTTAATTTCTATTATAAATTCAGCAATTCAGCTGGAAAAGATACAACAACCCAGCCAAAGTACAAAATACCAATAAAGAAACTTATTAAGGAACTTACAGAGTCAATGTCCTAACAGGAACCCAACTCCCAGTACAGGAACCCAAGTCCAATATATACCAGAGTTTTAATTACTTATTATTTTATACTCAGAGATTTTCTTTCATCTTTCGACTTCTAATTTCCTATACAGATACAGTACTTGTAATCTATTTTCATACTACATCTTATGCATTTCCCTATAATCACTGTAATAACATATGATATCATTCCCTATCCCATTACCATTTTTATGAAGGACTATAAACGCTTTATCATTGAACCAGAATTGATTATATATCCTTTAGCGATGATAGTGAATTCTATTTCACTTTGACTCAACAACAAAGTGATTCTTGTACAAGGCTATCTACATACACTATTTGCAAAGGCAATGAACCAATTCAACGAAGGGCATTTTCTAAAATATGTGAAGTTGAAATCTTAAAAAATCCGCAATTTCTTCTGATTTCATGCAAAAATAAATACATAAAACTCGATGTAAGCATTTGGAACCGATTATTTAAAACAGATTCTTGGATTTATTGTACTTGTTCTGAATTTGTAACCCTAAATTGTAAAAACCCTCAGAAATCATTCCAATTTAATATAAAAGGCATTGGCCGACTTAGTATCTCTCCATCTTGTACACTACACACCACTATGGCAATAATGTCGCCTATTTTAAACACATTTATTAACCATACGTTAGATTTAGTACCGGAAAATCCGTTGTTTAATATAAGTAATATTAAGGAATTAGATATAGAAGATATTAATCCCAGACCCTCAATAATTTTGGTTTTTATATAAAAATCTCCGTCAAGCAATACGCGAATCCACAATGGAACGAAAACCGAATAATAAAATAACAGAAAACTTTTTAATAGTTCCAATGGAATATCATATTATTGTAGAATATCTCTGTATTTAATAGTAGTAATAAAAATCGCATTTTCGTTGTCAATCAAAGAAACAAAAAACTTATGTTTATAAGCCAGAAATAGCAGAAACTGAATGTTAATCTATATATACATGTCTTTTTTAGCATGTTAAGTCGCAGGGACTGCTCCGGTTTGGGCTATATGTGTAAGCGTAGTATATAGTTTTATTAGATATATTTTTGCAACATGATATGTATACTGGGTACATGACTACAGAGCCGGGTGCTCAAACAGGAATCTGCTGATTCAGGATTCCCACACTGGCCGTTGTACGGGAGGGCCCCTTGGCTACGGGCCGCCAGTAGCAGTAGCGTAGACACCAGTTACACAGGCAGAACCACATTTGATGTTTTACAGAAAATCATTATAATAAGTTAATAAATATCTTTTAACCTTTAAAACAGTATCTTTGCATTAATTCTTTCGAAACACGTCTCTATTCTCTATACTCGGAATAACAGCGTGCCGGTACACATCAATGCATCCAATCCAGGTGTTTTAATTTTCTGTATTTCTATTCCGTTTATTGCATAACACATTGCGGAGAATGAAAACGCCAATCCATTATTTGAAAAACGTACTTCTCCCACAGCATAGGC